>JBCAUG010499088.1:0-15238 GCA_038406175.1 Haplosyllis leylae
ACATTTTGTTGTGATAAAGTGTACAAGCCTGGCTGTCTAGGGTTTCAGTGAGCTCGTGTGTGTATGCAAGTCTGTGGGAGCTCGTGTGTATGCAAGTCTGTGAGTAAACCAATTTCCCATGAAAAAGTAACTGTAATCATGATTGAAAGCCGAGGTCACATTGTTTGGCATGGAAATGATTTATGGATGTGTTACCATTTTTTACCGCCTGACTGAGTTTCATTGCGGAAGATTTTGCATTTTGCGATGTTGTTCTGTTTTATAAAACCTCCAATCGAAAACAATCTCCAACCAAAAGAATACTTCTATTGCGATTCAATATTTATGCTAAAAAGATTATCAAATTTCTTAAGATTTCATTGACCAACATGAAGACAGTGAAACTAGGTAAGTTATCAATTACCATAGGTATATTTGTAAATAATAATAATAATAAATTGTAGATAATATTCTCTCCAGTTTTGAAATTATGCTCAATGTTATAAAGCTCTTCAAAACATTGATATCTCTATTGATATCGCAATTATGAAACAGGGGTTAAAGAAAGTCAGCCCTTCCTGCCATTGTAAAATTAAAGCTTTAAAAATTGAATAGATCTAGCTTTACATGCTTTTCTGTACATAAGTTGCCACATTTTGATCGCACTGGATATCAGGCATCTATATGTCGAAACCAGTAAGACGGCTTAAGAAAATGACATCCACACAAAGAACGCCATGGGAACTAGTCAGGTCATGGTAAAGTATCGTTAATATCAAAAGTAACGGATAAGGCGGAGGGCCAAGGAGCCCATGCTCCGCTCTTTAACCTGTAAAGATTAGTTTTAAGAAAAATGACCATCAAAGGCAGTCTCGCCGATTCCATGTTTCCCCTTCTCCTTTTAGCGCTGCTGCTGCTGATCACAAATCACATATCACTGATTTTTCGTTTATCTTACCACTGCATTAAAAAGTCGAGAGTCTTATTTGTTATGGTCAATCTCAAGTTTATGTGTTGCTTAATCTTCTAATTACTAATCACGGAATAAAATAAGTGATGGATCAAGATAAGTAAAAAAGTTTTAAACTGAAATATAGAATGGCAGATCTGCCAACACTGCCAACTTTGTGTGCAATTACGTAAACATTTGATAAATGTATTTTCATGGTTATTGGCCCATCCTGTATAACATATTTCTTTCTCTGTAAAGAAAAGTTTGAGTGCTTGTAATACCTCGAATAACTCTGACCAAAAATACGTTCTTTACCAGCTGACAAAAGTCTACTTTCTTCCTTCATTTCTGTACATTGAAATAGAAGATACATTGCCATTTTTCCCTCTACCAGAAATTGATTCGATTTAACCACGCAATACCCACTATATGTTTTCTTCTAATTAGACATACTTTGAAGTGAGCCTTCGAGTTAGGGATTAATTTGACTTGAAACGATGAAAACAAAATAATATGGATTTAAATCGTAGAACAAGTCAGATTAGCATGCAGGTATCAGAGTAAAATATTACACGTTTTTTCACTTTTTTATGAATTTCTACTGATGTTAGTAAGACATTTTTAAGGAATGGAGAATTAGTCATTAAAGGCCCTGGAGTACATGGTGTACAACAGTGGTAAAATAAAACAGTATCTGTTGTACACAGGTTCTGTAGACTTTTTGTACAATTACAAATTACATACATAATTGCAGGCTTTGTTCTGTTGTTGTTCCCTGCACCCTGGGTAACCTCCTGCGGAGATGAATACACACCTTACAAATACTCCAAGATCAACTGCAATCTCACAGAAGTTCCCAGCATCTACCCTGGTACAACTGAGATTAATCTGACAGACAACATGATCGGATACATTCCTTTCTGGGCATTTTACCGTCTGTCATATTGCATTGAACTGTGGCTGCAGAGTAACAGATTAACCCATATCCAGAAATGGACGTTCAACGGATTGTCACATCTGGACCAGCTGGTGTTGAGTGATAATGATATATTTAAAATCGAGGCTGGGGCTTTCTCTCATCTTTCACGATGCCGCTACATTTGGTTGAACGCAAATGAGCTGACTAATATCAGGGCAGATATGTTCAAAGGGCTTCATTCCTTGCAAACAATCAGTTTCCATGACAACAGGCTAAATAACATTGCTGCCGACGTGTTTCAGACCTTGCCATCCCTGCAGGTGATTAGTCTGAACATGAATAATATCTCTTATATCGAGCCTGGAACGTTTGCAAATCTGACACAGTTAAAAATTATTGGCCTTCACATGAATCGACTGACCACACTAGAGGATAACATCTTTAACGAACTGCGGCCCCAAAATCTTACCCTGATCATAGATAACAACGCACTCTGGTGCGATGCCCGGATGTGTTGGATGAGAGACGCTGAACGAGACGGCTGGATGAGACTAAATCACTCCCGTGGTGAACTTGTGTGGGGTAAACCGGAGTGTGCCAACTATCCGGGAGTTGATTGGGATGATCTGACTCTCAACTGTACCGAATCAGGTGTGTTCACTCTTCGCTTTCAAACAGATTTTGAAATGCTTCAAACATCAACATCAAACAAGGAAAGGATGTTCACCTATTACTGATGTAGTAAGTTTTTTCCTGAAAAGTGCACAAAAATGTAAAGAAATGGAGCAACTCTCTAAATATGCCAATTCCCGTGAGGCGTATTTCAGTTTCACCTAACATCAGTGATCAGTTTTGGCAGTATTTTTCTATTTGCACGTACAGCGTACCTAACAAAAAGTTATAGTAGAAACGAACAAATTAAAAAAAAAAACTGCAAAATACACATTGAAACTGCATATTTTCAGGCGACAGTGATGATGATGTGACTGTATTCTACATTGTGGGTGGTGCAGTAGGAAGTGTTTTATTGCTGATTTTTTGTCTGGCCATCATCCTTTGCAAAAAAGTAGTAAGTTATGCGTCAGGTTTCATCAAAAGTAACAAGTATGAAGCTTTGTCAGATATTATTCAATTCCACATCACTAACACCTGAAACTGAGGATGCGGGTTGTTAACTAATGACAATAAAGGGTATCAATATTAAGGTTAATCTTAGTTTCACATAGGTTCGCTCAAAATGTTTCCAGTGACTGCAATGTTTTGACAATCTGTTAAAAAACTATTTTCCTTCCAGATTTAACCATGGTTTTTTTCTGGATGATTTTCCAATGCAATATTTCTTTTTTGTTTGTTTTAAGCAGAAGCTTGGGCACGTCTACACACTTGTATTTCCTCGTCATTACGTATCACGAGCTATTGGCAGGACGTCCACTGCTTCGGGGTACGCGGTTCCTGTCAGTACTTTCAACGATGGCACACCCTGCCCGGCTCCACCAACATCTTGTCCAGCTCCAGACAGGACAACTACTGCTTCAGGTTATGAGATACCGGTCAATGCATTAACTGCTCCGAAACCCTGTCCAAGGCGTTCGACCACTGAGTCCGGGTACCAGATCCCCCTTAACCAGTGCGATCAAACTGGCGTGGTATCATTATTAGAAACAAGGGAAGAGGCGGAGATCTATGATGACCTTGATGACGCTGCTGAAAACGATGGTGGTCTTTATGCAGAGGTCAACGAAACGGCAATTTAAAAGATTGAGTGATGCTACATACTCAATTGACACTTAGATTTATTCTGAGCGAGAAATGATAACATGATATGTTTTATCATTCACTATATAATTTCAATTTCTGTAATGGATACAAATTCCCCACTATTGTGTGTTGTGTAAGATAAATTATCCACAAAAGCTTCTGAACACGGAAAAAATGTTATCACGTTAGTGTGAATACACTTGCAATGTATTATCAAAGAGTCTCCCACGTTATTAAGAGGTGAAGCTGTAAGCCATATTATCGGGTCAACAGTAACCACTCCCACTGTGTTAGTGTGTTCTATATTCATAGTGTCAACAGCTCTGCCAGGTTAAATTTTGAAGTTGTCTCACATTTAACTCATTTCTGAAGGCAATTATTAACTGATTTTCACATATAACACACCAAATTGAAGCTAAGAACATTCTCAATGATATAGGAATGACTTTGTAAACCTAGATACTTCTAATGGGCAAAAACAAAAGGAAATGTCAAAGTATTCAAGTAACACATTGTAATTATGCATGCTACACTGGTGTTGTACACTCATGACAGCAGATGTCCATGATGTACTATAATTACATTAAATTATACAGGAGCTTCCCCTCTTAATAAAGTGGGAAGCTCTTTGGTATTATTATGAAAAGAATTTTTTCCAAAATTGAAAAAGTAAAAATCAATTGGAAAAGTTGGTAACCCTTTTAACTGGGACTTTCTATCTCTCTGATATACATTTGTTAGCAAATATTATAATATAATACACATAAATATGTCTGAGTTATTTTGGATAAAAATTCAGTAAGATTCCAATGATAAAATTTTCTAATTGAAATCAATAAGAACATTTTTTCTAGTGTCCTTGAAAATATAGCGCCTACGTAAAATATATACGTAAAATCTTTTGGATGAAGAATATGGACGACAATAAAGAATATGATCAATCCTTTTATTGCTAGCAAACTAGTTTATTGGATGCATTGCTACGAAAGTCTGTCGCTGATAAATTTCATCACTTTTTGCAATGAACTGACTCATCGAAACATCCGATCTGAAATCTCAATTAAGTCAAAAATCTAACTTGTACAATCCGGAATAAAATAAAAAGTTCAACTTCAAATTGTGACTTACATAATCATTCCTAATTTTAAACAAAGAGGGTTTCATCAGTTCCGTTCATATCAGCGGCAACTTTCAGGAAGAATAGTTCAGAGAAATTTAATTCACGCATTTCACATGTATGTACCCCACAACGTGGAAATAAGTAGGAAGAGCAACATGAGAGGCCTCGGAATCGCAGCGCTGATCGGTGAGTATGAATCTCATGACAAGATAAACCTGACAGATGATGAAAGGCAGACAATTGGCGATAAAATCACCCAAAATTGGATCAGATACAGGAGTTTTTGTAGAAAAGGAACAAAATGATTTATCAGTTAGGATCTACTATTCCTTGTGAACGCCAAGGAAAACAATTCAGAATCATTAACATGTTATCTTAATGTTAAAAATATAAATAGATTCAAAGAATTATGTTGTTGGTATTATTTAATCGAGTTTTTTTACAAACACACAAAGTTGGCAATGTTGGCATAATTGCCAACTTTGTGGTTTGCATGAATTTGCAATTTTCTTCTTACTTACTCCAACTGTTGTCAGTAAATGTAAAAATAGAAAAAAAGAGGTATACGGGGGCTAAATTTCAAGGTTGCAAACTCCATAGATTTTTTGGATTTGGAATAAGACAGCTAAAACAAAGTTGATAATGTTGGCATTCTTGTATTGCCGATAGTTTGTGAGGAACTGTAATGTAAGGTTAAGTCCAGAATCAAATAATCCCACTTGCACAATGACAAATCTCGTTTCAGTCTCAGTGGTCACGGTTTTCTTTTCACTTCGTGTCAACTGCAGCTGTAGATCAGATTATACTAACGGTATATACACACGTGTGGGGTGCGCATTAACGCAAGTTCCTACCAATATACCAGAGGAGGCAACCAAGGTGTATTTGGAAAACAATAACATAAGCAGCATTAGATCTGCAGCGTTTTCTCACCTTACCCGCTGTACGGAACTTTGGTTGAAGAGAAACGCATTGACTCTCTTGGATGCAGACGATTTTATGGGCCTTCAATCATTGAAAGAACTGATTGTGGAATACAATTTAATTTCTGACATCGAGACAGGGGCTTTTTTTCCCTTTGGAACAATGTACTATTTTATGGATGATGGGAAATAAACTAACTCAGATAAAGGTAGACACGTTTAAAGGACTTCGATCCCTGGAAAAATTGGTTCTAGCCAATAGTGAGATTCGCGATATAGCAACAGGAGCGTTCATTCACATAAATAGATGTAAAAAACTGTGGTTGAGCGACAACAAGCTGACGGTAATAAGGAAAGGGATGTTTGAAGGATTAGACATTCTAGAGAAACTCTATTTGAAGCGAAATGATATTACTCACATTGAGGATAGTGCATTTTCCAGGCTGCGAAATCTTACTCAACTATGGCTTTACGGCAACAAATTAACCCACATCACAGTAGCTACATTTGAAAGATTGTCACATCTGACACACCTCAGTCTTGGTGAAAATGAAATATCTGACATTGAACCTGGCTTATTCAAAAAGCTAACTAGTTTAAGACGTCTTACTTTATTTTCAAATGAACTTAAAACCTTGGAAAGGAATGTACTCGGTAACCAACATCCTACAAACCTTACACTTCTTCTTGGTGGTAATCCTCTGCAATGCGACAGTATGATGTGCTGGATCAAGCATGGTGAAGAAGATGGTTGGATCACGTTGAACCTCACGCTCGCTCATGGTTTCTGGTCAAAACCAAATTGTGCAAATTATCCAGACCGGGACTGGGATACCATCACACTTAGCTGTGCCAAGGAAGGTGACTGTTACGTGTATCAACAGAAATACATGTACACTAAAGGAAACTACCGTCGTGACGGTTGTGGATTAACGCAAGTTCCTACTAGCATCCCTGAGGACGCAAGTAAGGTTTATTTGAGCAACAACCAGATAAGCGATATCAGAACTGCAGCTTTCTCTCAGCTGACCAACTGTACTGAACTCTGGTTTAATAATAACACTTTGACACACATAGATGTAGGTGATTTTGTGGATTTACAATCATTGAAAAAACTTATTCTGGAGAACAATTTTATAACCGAGATACAGACAGCAGCTTTCGTCCATCTTGAGCAATGTTCTCACATACTGATGAAAGGAAATAGACTCACACATATAAACACGGATATGTTCATAGGCCTTCCCTTTCTGGAAAAGTTGAGTCTCAGTGACAACAAGATCAACAATATAGAACCAGAAACCTTTGCCAAGATGTCCGAGTTAATGGTTCTGGATCTGGACAAAAACAATATATCTAACATTTCACCAGAGACGTTTGCTCAACGAAGTTTGTCAAAAATTCATCTGCAAGGGAATCGACTGACAACCTTGGAAAGGAATATCTTCGGCAGCCAGCATCCCACAAACCTTACACTTCTTCTTTCCGGCAATACTCTGCAATGTGATAGTAGACTCTGCTGGATCAAAGAGGCTGAACACTACGGGTCGATAACGTTGAACTTTCCTCTTTCCGATGCTTCCTGGTCCAAACCACCTTGTGCCAATTATCCGGATGTTGACTGGGATAACATCACGCTTAGCTGCCCTGTAGAAGGTAACTGTCACCTATTACTGTATTTAAAGACATGTTGTTAACATTAAATATAGATCTATGTACGTCCACGGACTGACCAATTTTCTTCCTCACTTTTTGCGATCTTTGTTATTTGTCCGAAGCTTGGAATCACATTGTTCTGCCAAATTTTATTTATTTTATTATTTTATTTATTTTCAGGTAGCGATCATGATGATGATGATGATAGTGCCAAAAATTACATATTCTACATTGTGGGCGGATTGCTTCTGTTGTGCATTGTAATCCTGGTCCTGGTGAAGATTTCTGTGAGTGTTTTTCTTTGTGAAATTCTATTTAATTTCACTGTGATTAACTATCTGCAATCAAAACTGTTACTATTGTTAACATATTTATTTCAAATACTTCGTAACGTTTTGATGCAGCAATCATGCCGAAGAAGAACAGTGAACAGAAAAGAAGACAACCACTTCTATCTAACACTTCAACGCCGTCCCCAACTGCCAGAACTGCCCACCAACCAGGGTCCAACACAAGAGAATGAATACTCTGCCGGTTATGACGTCAAGAGTGTCCCATACCCCCGGCATTACGTCACAGAACTTCCCGGTCCAGAGTCAGATGACTCAGGCTACGAGGTTCCTTCCAACCGTGTCATTGATCACCATGAAGAGAATGTATACCACGAAATTGAAAGACGACGATGACAAATATGCCGACACCGAACTTACCCAATTGAAAACTAATTATGATAATCTCTGTAATGGCAACAGTTCGGTTGTTTTAGTAATTTTGCTTATTGAAATGTTGACATTTATGCAAGACTTGTTCCTGTATTTTTTAAACTAACAAAGTATTCAATTGCTCGTGTAATATGTGAATAGTGTAACTTTGTGTGTAAATTCTGTGTAGCTCCTTTATTTCATGCAAAGCTGTGTACTTGAAATATTGCCTCGTAATTTGAACACTTGATGTAAAGCTGATTGCATGAAAAAATTATCACTTTGACAGATTTGTTGCTATTCTTTATTGTAACTCAATTTGTGTTTATCTTGTTCACTGGTTAATCCTTTTTCTTAACCGACATTGCAATGTTTAGGGGCAAACGTCAAATGTGCATGTATCAATATTCAACATTCATTTGTACCCAGATCTATGGTGTAAAACTAGATCTGTAAGAAAGTTTTGTTGTCTGGATTCAAATCCACACTACTCAAATTTCTGATTTTAAGAACTAGTGCGTGCTTCATGTAAGACCATTACAGACAAAAAAATCGTCGTTGAACATGTTGAAGTTTTAGAGAAGTTTCACTTGTCCAAAAGGAAGTAATATGAATATTATTGAGCAACTTTTCGGCGAAAACATTTGCATGTGATAATTTCAATGAAATTTTATGTCTTGGTCCTGACGATTATAAAGAGGGATTCTCTTGGTGTGCAGTTAAAATTAAGTAATTGAACATGCAAAAAAGATTCACTTCTATTCATGTTAAATACTCACAAATTGGACATAACGTACATTGTAATTTCTCCAACTTCCCCTTTCGCGACAATTACCCACACAATTTAACATTTGACAGTTTAACTTTAAAGGAAACATTCTGCTGTTTAAATACCGATATTTGGCGTGTCAGTAAGAGGCGTCGATCAAACGATATCTTGCATATCAGAGAAATTAAAGTTTCCCTCGGCATTTTTGACAAGTTTTCTGAATTTGCAAATTTAATTCCTTGACTCCTACTACGTGTTTCAATTATTTCTTCTCCCAGCATGGAGATTCATTGTAGTCTGCACAAAGAGGTCAAATGTAGTATATAAGAGCTTAAGGATAATTCCGCCTGTAACAGAGGCGGACAAGGGTGGAGCAAGGTAAAATGCATCATCTTCCACCGTAATGCAAGATAAGGTTACTGTGCAGACAGATTTCATATTTGTTGGTATAAGTTTCTGAACGCATGCAGAAATGTATTACATGTATACGAGATGATACGTGGCCTGCTTGAACTTTCCTACGTAAGACTCGTGACGAGGAAGATTTTTATTTCTGTTAGTATAAAATCTGCAAAAAGAGCAATATGCATCCTGTCTGCCTAAATATGCATATGCACATATGCACTACGACCGAGCCTTCATTGAGAAAGTTACGTCCTTGAATATTTTCATGGAATGTCATCAACATTATTTTTCCAGAATAAAATAATCTCAACGCTGAACGTTGATTTCCTCATGTTTATTGACATCAACTGTAGCGTAAACATTGGATGGATCTGTTATTTATCACAATAAATATGGTAAACATTCGAGGCTAAATAGCTGACAGGGTGTAACATATGAAACTTTGGTTTACAAATTACTTAATAAAATTGATTATTTATAAAACTACGTTAAATTTAATGTTAAATATGGCTACTAATATTTCTTCTTACTGCACAATTGGATGTAAAAAATTGAGAAGTCTTTGAACTTCAACCTGGGCAAGCCATCGAATTTCGCTACTGACGATGAGAAATCATCAGAAATCTCCAATCCAGCTTCTTCGCCTTCGTCAACGTTGTATCCAACAAGATGAAGAGTGTGTACAAAATTTTGTACCCAGTGACAAGGGGTTTCGAAAATGTCCAGCAAAAATAGAATTACTTGCAGTGGTAATCAAAATCACTTCAGGGGTCGGTAGCCGGTGTGAGCACCAAGAGCGGAGGGTGAGCACATGAACGCAGATGAGTGCAAACAACATGATTGCAATCAGCTTTAAACCTGTGTGCACTCCCAAAAATGCACTAAATTGAAGCACATTGAAGTTTCATGTGCATCTTTTTTGCAATTGTTTGCAATCATCTTTTTGATTTCTTTTGAAACATTATATCTCAAATATGAGATGCTTTTGGCTAAATTGCAAAATGCTAATAAATTCTAATATATTTGTAGATTTGGCCATAATTTTTTCAGCTTCACTGAAGCAATAGAAATATTTCAAATAATGAAATTTCTATCCTAAAAGCACATTTGGAAGATTTACCCTCATCTGTTGAAAAGTTAATCTCAATATTTGCTCAGCAGAAAAACTTAAAATATATCTCATAGTTTTTACTGTAATTCATATATTTGGCCATAATTTTTGGGTTGATATTTGTTCAGCAGTTTTTCTGATACAGATGGATTTAAATCCATCTCTCAGATGCTCCATAGAAGTCAATGTACGGTTCGTGCCTTGCAATAATTAAAATTTCATGCGCTCCCACCGGCTCCCGACCCCTGGTGAATAGATATGAACTGTTTCAACAAACTGTTATTCGCCCTTTTTCCACCTGGAGTGGTTTTACTGACTGATTATGCTTTACTAGCGACTGGGTAAGAAGGGTAGCGAAGAAACATTCAATATGACTGTCTTCTTTTGCCATATATTTTAATTAATAATTTTTGCAGGGTAGGGACGCGTAGTCCCCAGCCCCGTGGAACCGCTACTTCTTCCCTATGACTTAACTTAGAATTCCACAATCACTGAAATGGCGTTGTATGTTAATTCTTAATGGATAAACTGATCTGACACAATGATGCTAATATTATACATAGTTTTCCCGATGTTTGTGGATATCTTAAAATCAGTAGCGTGCGAGAGTGGCAAAATAAATGTGCGACGACTTTAAGTTGAACGCAGATCTGCGAACTTTTTGAAGTCAGCTGTAGCCCGGTAAAATGATTAAATTACAATGGTAAAATTTCTAAGTCATAATAGAAACAGTGGTAAAATTTGAAGTCAAAATTTCAAAACTCAATATACAAAATGGTGTTTGTTAAATGCGGCAAGTTGAATTTTGCATCCTGCCTTGGTGTACTGATGGACATTTAACGCTATCGGTTATGAGTTGTCTACAATTTTTCGACTTTATTTCACCATTTTTAGTACAAACACCAAGGACATTATTGTTTTCACTTCATTGGCAATTATCTTAAATTGGAATGATATGCCTTGAAATGAAACGTCTAATGCGTTCATGCTACAGGAACTTTGACAACGAATGTACCCTTATAATTTATTGTTAAAAATAAGTTTTTGAGGAAGTTTTTGAAATACTTTGCGAGACTAACATCAGCTTCCTGTTGTTAGCCAAATTATAGGATGTTATGACAATTGTAATAATAAATTCTCGTAATTTTACCCAATAAAAAGTAACACAGTGCTTGCGGGGCATAATATAATAAAATAATGATACCCTCTTATTTCATCGTTGTACTAATTTGTAATTTAAAAGGACTTCGAACAATATTCAGTGAAATATTCTTCAAAGTGGTAATAAAATATTGGGCTTGGGCAGACTATTGTAACAGAACTATGATATTTTCTTGAGGCAAGTTGTGTGTTTGTGTGTGTGTGTGTGTGTGCACGCAATATCAACACTGCTGTCTTATTCATGAATTTTTTCTCATCTGATATTTGGAAACTAAAGTAAAAATACAGTTTTTGGCAATGTCGGAATCCTTTCCTAGCTCAAGGTCTGGTCAATATATTGTCTCTATGGACCAGAATTGAAGTTTAGTGTAGATATTGCTATTTTTTCTCGAAATTAGCCAATGCGGAAATGCCTATAGTACCAACATCAAGTGTTTCGGAAAAAAACTGACATACCTACCGATGCTTTATGTTGAATTGACTTTTATTTTAATTAATTAATTGAGTTGAATCGAAGTAATTTCTCACTCGATCTACTGTACTCACATCCTTACTTGTATAACGCTAACTTTATCATTCTTCAGCCTTTGGAAGTGGGCCGAAGTCAGATTTAGAGTTTCAGTTTTTTAGACTATCAATCAACATGTTTCTGTGGTAGGGAAGTTTCTATATTTTCAACATGCTGGCAATCCTGGGTGTGCTGATAAGAATTTAATATCCAAGTGTGAGAGGCAATGAAAATTGAGTTTGAGTTTGTGTGATGAGTGGGTGATGTCAGGGGCTACCTGTAATAAAAACGAACATCTTTTGTTGGGGCCCGTCCAAAGGACGGGATAACTGCTAGTCTGGTTGAAAGATAATAAGTTGACTCGCATCAGACAAGAAATGTTCGAAGAATTATTGTCTTTGCAGAAATTGGAGAACTATTGGCATTAATAATATACAGGCTTTCGGTAAAATCAAAATATTCCAAATCAAACTGAAAACGTTTGCAAAATTAATAAGACTGAATGGTGATTGCTACTTGCTATAATCATCTGGATTTGAGACACGTGAAGTCGTAAAAATTGACTTCTGTACATTTTGAGGATGATGAAATCACAGTCAATGTATCTATCTTGTAAAACAAAACTACAGTCAGATTTTTTTATGAACAATAAGTATCATTCCAAAGGTGGATATCAAAGTCTTCAAGAGGAAAATAAAATCGAAAAACACAAAATTTTAATTGTGAAATTTACTTATTGCATTTTTCCTAATGAAGATGCATTCTGTTGTATTCTACAAATTTTATAGAATTTGATAAATCGCTGAAGCATGAATTGGGATTGATTTGAATGTTCTCTTTGCTACCTGTGTCTTGGTAGCACAGTGCTGGATCTGTGCCTCTTACACAAGAGGTAGTGGGATCGAATACCATTTTTTACTTCTTTTTTTTATAAATTCTGTAGAATTTCTATAGAATATCTCTAGGAAAAACTCGAATTGAAATCAACATCAAATACGGCTTTGATTTTATAACCCAGAAAATGGTTCTTGATTAAAATGATATGGACTGAAATAAACTGAGACGTGTTAAGAATTTTCTTGAAAGCAGGCTTTTCTAGGAAGTTTTTGAAAGTACTTTGTCACAATCACAAGAGCAACAGCATCCTGGTGTTAGGCGACGAGTGCAAATAAAAAGTAGAACACTAACCCAAAAAGGTGAAATTATAACCGTTGCGGAACAGTTTATGTATTTCTGTTATCACAGATAAGCGAAAAACAAATTCAGTGACATATCGGTAGTTCATGGCTGAAACAAAACTATGGGGTAAGTTCTTAAATCGTGATTAAAATTTAAGCAATCCTTTGTCAGAAGAAATTTTGTAAAATAGCAGCGTTGCTACGCTATGAACAGGTCATTTTGAGTAATTACCATCCGCGTATGTGTGTGGGTGTGTGTGCTGTTCCTGTTCAACCACTAAAGCTACGAACTTTATTTTAAGTATACAAATAGATCTTGGCTATATCTAGATCAGGGTTGAGTATCAAGGTTATTGGGTGAAAGTCAATGAAATAAGATGTCATATTTCACCCAACCCTATTTGTGTATTTCCACTCAAACCTATTTAAAAGGTCAAGGTCATGTAAAGGTCGAGGTCAACATTAATCAGTATCAAGGTCAAAATTTGACAATTCTAATCGTAGTGCGTTATGTACATGGTACTAATTCGACTGAAAGGCATTCTTGTTTTGTGCAAAGTTATTGTTTCATTGACCAGTGGCGGATCTACATTGGGGTGCGAGGGACGCCCCCCCCCAATCCGTTGGGCCAAAATGTCTTTATTTTCATGCAGTTTTCGGGGAAAATTGGTCAAAGATTGTTTTGGCGCCCCCCCCCCGGGAAATCCTGGATCTGCCGCTGCATGATTCCACGTCAGTTTGCTTGTTGCATCGAAGACAGCACCTTTAATTTGAGTACTATTACATTTACACTGAGATCAAAGTTTATTGGGTCTTACGGAACTACCATTTCAAAAGAATAATGCCCTTCTCTTGGTCCATTAATAATTATCCACTGTATTCCGCAAGAATGAACCATTGCTCGTCCTGCATTACGTCTCTTGACTAAACCATAAATAACCATTTATAGTCATAGTTTTCTTCTGAAATTTCAGGTGTGTTGATCACACTCTATTTCCCGCTTTGTGTGAATTCCCGCTGCGAGGAAGGAAACCTTGATATGTTTGTTGCCCACATGTACCAACTGACGGGGTGTGGGCTGACGCAGGTTCCCACTGATATCCCGGCGGAGGCAACATGGGTGAGACTGGACAACAACGAGATTAGTGTCATTCCTCCCGCAGCTTTATCTAACATAACCAGATGTACTATATTGTGGCTTTCCGGAAATAAATTGATCAACATCAGCGCAGGTGTATTTGAGAATCTGTCACAATTAACTGTACTTAATCTCGAAAACAATAAAATACGTAACATTCAATCTGGAGCATTTGCCAAATTAACTGCGATGAGAGTACTTAACTTGCAAGGTAATGCACTAACTACCTTGGAGAGGGATGTCTTCGGCAAATTGTATCCTACATACCTTACACTTCTACTGTCCCGTAATCCTTTGGAGTGTGACAGTAGGATGTGCTGGATTAAGCAGTTTCAACGAAACGGATGGATCACGTTGAACTATATCCGAGCTGATAATTTCTCACCGAAACCGGATTGTACCAATTATCCAGATCAGAACTGGGAAAACGTAACACTGAGATGTCCTTCAGAAGGTATTAGCTTCTTCCTTTTGAAAAAAAACTGCGAAAAATGTTGAGATTTGATAATGATCACCATTGCGATGAAACTGTGGAAAAAGTAAACATTGTTCGTTTGCTATAGAGGTTGTGTAGTTAAGAAATTATTAACTTTACACTAGCGGTTCCGGGGTGGGGGGGGGCGGCCCCCCTGACCCCAGATTTGGAGGCTCAAGTATACAGTTAAGAGCTAAACTATGAATTTTAGGGCCCAAAAATTATATTTTTTCAAAAAAAATTCCAGCCTTGCTTCACTGGGCATGAATATTCCTTTCTCTTTCTCCTAGACTCACTCAACTCATCATTCCATCTGCCTATGTGCTAACCTCTACATTATATTAAATCAAGCCATAACTTATCTTATCTGCAAAGATCGAAGTTAGGTATTTTTCATATATTATTACGCAAAAATGTCTGAGAATTAATAAATACTTGTATGTAAAATTGTTTGGAAATTTCAACAAAAATTTCCCAGGATAGTA
>JBCAUG010499199.1:0-15237 GCA_038406175.1 Haplosyllis leylae
TCATACATCTGTATATGTATTATTATCGGAGACAAAATCGGAATGGGAATCGGAAAGAAAATCGGACGGTCAGTGGGAACAGGCCCTTATGCCTAAGATTGTCAAAGACAATTGAATTTTATTGAGTTTTATATTTACTGTTCACTGTAAAAATTATTCTTTAAATCTTCTGTTAAGATCCCAACGTAAGAGTCCAAGTAAATACTCACAAATATAGATAGATAGATAGATAGATAGATAGATAGATAGATAGATAGATAGATAGATAGGAATTCAGTATTTATTTTGCCCTGAAGATGAAAACAAAGTAGCCATTTTAGATGTTGAGAACAGATAGTAACTTAGGTAGGATAGAAACGTCATTGCCACTCGTCTGGTCAGGGAATGTCATGTTTATTTACCCGAGGGAGATGTCTCAAAAAATATTCACCTTGCCAGGGCTCAGTGAATATTTTTTTCAGACATCTCCATCGGGTAAATAAACATGACATTCCCCTCCAACTCGGACAATAACTGATAACATTGTACAATCTGTACAGATCTACATTTCTTTAAATGATATACGGAGATCTAGAGATCTGGATCTAGACAGAGATCTAGACTGTCTTAGTTTGTAACACGTTATGTGAATTTATCTAATTTAATGAAAATATCTAACGTAGCGAAGAAACTTTACTGATGACTCGGTAGCTCCCCAGGCTTCTGTCCCCCGTATTGTGCAGTCTGTTGTTACGAAGATCAAAAGATTTCAGTTACTAGTATCTCTCAGTCAGAGCAATCATTTCGTATCTTATCTTCCTCTGCACATCACTCACAATATCATCTTTCGACAGGTAACAATCTGTACAACAGTGGTGGAAAACACAACAGGTCTCTTATGAATTCTTAATTTTGCCAAAATGAATATCTCAAAGGATTCAAAAGAAAATCAATAGTACTTTCCACCACAACACGGCATGAGAAGCAAGGCAACTTTTTGGTAAAGTTTGCACCCTTCAAAACAAATGATTTCTTTTGAACCACGAAATAGATACAGGTGCTTTTTACTTTTTCAATTTTATCTTCATCTTCACAGAAATTTGTCACTTGTGTCCCAAAATGTACGAACAATGCTTGAGGACAAATAAAGATTCAAGAATTGTGATGAATTCCTAGAGCTTGCAGTGAGACCAGTTGCACAAATTTCACGCTTTTAAAAGGTTTAAATTTTGAAAAATAATTATGCGCAAATTGTAGTAAGGAACGTCTGTCACTTTTCTTACCGGTGTAAAATGGTCACGAACTAGATATCTACAGAAATACAATTACTAATTCTAAGAAAATATGATTTTCATTATCCTTTTTGAATTTGCATAAATGAGCACATTACTGACAGGAGTGACTGACACACCTTCATACAAGATGATTATCATGCGATAGAAAATGATAAAATTGATAAATTTCTTTCACTTTCAAAATTTTCTTGTATTCATGTTACGTTGTTTAAATGACTCTTCACATTTGAAATCAGCCTCACGATTGCACTAGTCCATTATTTCTGAGATAGTGACTGCGACAAAATACCTTTTAGGCTTGTTAATTACAGTTTCAGTATAAAATCTGGCAAAAATCCCCTGTGGTAAATTATATGAAGCACTTGCTGTTACTCAGACTACTGAGACGTTTAAGAAGATTATGTTGTCGGCGGTCAAGAGGTGGAAACAATATTTTCGTTGCATGTTGAGAGCTTCTTGACTCAGAAAAAGTCTGTAGCTAGTTTCCTCTTCAAACAAACTTTGCGTTGACAGGTTTTCGAAAGTAAGACCCTGAAGTCATGTGAGCGTTAAAAATAAAACACCAGGGTCAGCAAATTGTGTTCCCTTTTGCGTTTTTGGTGAAATATTCGTTTATCAGACTTTCCTTAATCAGTTTTGCTGATGGACTAACTAAATTTAGTCGAAAATATCTCTTTTTGAAAAAACACATTCGAGGTTTTCGTTTTCAACAGAAATCTGGCATTTCTGACATTTCTGTACAATATTGACATTTTGAAAAGTTTCAGCAAAAAATTAAGTTGTCCACAATGGGAATTGAACTCACAACACCAACCATCACTGGATAAGAATTCTAATGCCTTACCCACTCAGCCAATCTGCCATTCCTTGCCAGTCTCAGATTTTCATACCCTTAGAAAGTCATTCTCTATTGAATCTAGAAATGATCCAAGTGCAAAAAGTGAAGTCGAGCGCGAAACGAAGATCTATTTAAGGATTCAACACATGTCTGCATGGCAGGGTGGAATAAACATCTGCCTTTTAATCCATAGATGGTTGGCAACTTTATTTTTTAAAAACTTTTTAAAACCCTCAAGTCAATTTTGTACAGGGAATGACAGATTTGTGTTGAAAACGAAAACCTCGATTGAACATTTTACCAGCAACAATAATCATCATGATGTAGGTGCCTCCCACATTCACTATTCTTTTCTCACCGGATGCCTGAGGAAGGAAATGACCTGTTGCGCAAATAGAATAATCCAAATAAGGTAATTTCTATGCATTAGAAGACGGCAGCTTTTGTATAAATAGATAAAAGATAAAGCATGTGTTTTCCTTATTCCTATCCGCTGTACCGAAACGACCTGATTCTATTGTGAGTTATCGAAGAAATAGTTGATTGGATTTAGTTAATGTATTCAATTCATTGGAAACTTTTCTGTATTGATCGTACTGAAGCACAGAATATACTTCCTAGGAGAATGACATAATTTTACAGTGGGTGTTAGTGGATGAAAACACTTGGAAGTATCCAGCCTTTACTACTGCAATTACCTGCAAAAATATGGAGCGAAGCTGTTCCCGATGGAAATGTGTTTTAATAAAATTGATAAAAATGACGCTGCGTGGTTGAGCGTTCGCATTGCTGGCACGTAAATGACATCATCGCAACAGTCTGTGTAAACAAATTCTAACCAATGACTGCAGTAGGCTTACTTATCACAGAAGTGCCGAGACATCGCTACATTCCCCGAGCCTCCCATCTCAATAACTATACTGACTAACGAGCCAGCAAAAATATTTCCGTTTCAGGATTTTTACGAACAAAAACCCAATTTTACCACAGGTTTTGACTATGCACTGCTTCTGACCACCGTGGCTTTTTTACCATGATAAATTATCATCAGTGATGAAATACTCATTCCAAATGTTGTAAATAGTAGCAGATGTTTTGCAGACAAAACACACAAGTAGAGATTTTAGAAACAAAAAAAAAACATACAACTTTCTGTTTCAATAAAAAGGCACAAAAATTGATTTATGTTAACAAAAGCAACCTTCTTATTTCACAACAAATATATTATTCTTCAAAGTATCTCATAGACATTGAAGAAATAAAGACAGTATATTCCACCAGGTTCCATTAATTTTACTAATGTGTAGAGACGAAAAGTCAATGCTTTGTAATAAAAAGTGTATTAGTATCTACATCTTCACGTTTCGTTTCTCGTGCACTCTTTGATAAGGCAACCTGAAGTAATTGTCACTTTCTGGTTGGGAAGACAGGCTTGAAGTTGTCAGCGAAGATAGTCGCTTACCTTTTCGAAATCGAACTAGACATTCGAGTTTTTTCCATATTAGGCCTCATTAAATTCGATTATTTTTTTCGTTATTTGAATCACGTGTTGTAATTTTAATCCATGAAACTTGATTAAAAAGTCTCGTAACTTACTCGTAAAATAAGAGGTAAGTATATAATACACATTAAACTTATTTAATTCATGCACAACCGAATCTAGTAAATTGGACTAATTGGGCACTGAAATTGGGAAATCTCTAACATCTCAGATAAAATAATATTCATGGAACTACAAAAGTGTAATTATTATTGAGACAGCAATAGAACAGTCGACGTGACATATGCAGCTTTCATTACCGTAATGGATTTTACGCATTTATATGCAACAGTAATCTAAGACTTCATAATAAGTTCACAGAATGAAACCTGTGAGATTAAAATTTAGCACTATATATTAAATATAAGTTATTCTTTAATTTGTAATAAGAAATATAAATGACTTTTAAAAGTTTAATGTATGTATATTATTAAATTACAACTGTACAGTATTGTAATTCCGTAAAAACAAGTCTTCCAGAGAAAATTGTACCTAAACAACTATGGAAACGGACCAGTTAGCTCCATTTTCTCTCAGTTGCGAATTAAGGTGGCTTATGGTCCAGAAGGTAGGGTCCGATCAGGTAGCTCGTGCTCCGGGGGTTTGGGTCCGATCATGGTCTGGAAGTTGGATCAGGTGGTTCATGGTCCAGAGGCTAGGGTCAGGTCAGTGGCTCATGGTCCAGGGGCTTGGGTCAAATCAGGTAGGTCATGGTCTGGGGAGTTGGGTCAGGTGGCTCATGGTCCAGTTGGGTTCAGTCAGGTGGCTCATTGTTGAGGAAGTTCATCGTCTTAACACATGACCACCATCTCCCTTCTAACTTTTCCCCTCAAATAAACAAGGAAAAATTCAAATTGAATTGATTCAAAGTTTCAACTGTTACAAAACTATTGGAAATTAAAATCAGAGAAAATTGTATGATTTAAAAGATCTAATTATTTTCATTTGGACAAAATTTCAAAAAAGATCTAATCAAAATGTAATCTGAAATGTTTTCCGAAATCAAAAACGAGATATGTAAACAATAACATATTTAAAACTTTCAGTTTTATAACATTTGAAACTTATGTCTGTTTTCTATTTAAAGGAGAAAATGTATAAAGAGACTGGTGGTCATGTGGTCACTACTCAAATGTGAAAGATAGAGGTGAACTGCTTAGGATCTCTGGTAAGGCAAGTAGTTTTGTAACAGTAAAAATTGACCCCTCGCATATTAGGTGGGATCCTTTTTCACGGTACATTGAATCAACAGTTCATGGACCGACCCTCCCCTCCCCGTGGACAGAACAAAACCTCTGAAAACATTACCTTCCCTCGTACTAAGACAACCAATGATGTAAGGTTTCCTCAGAGGTTTAGACATATTTCTTAATGTCTGTGGAATTGGAGTTCTAAAGCACGAGTAGCTATGAAATAAAATTCTGGATACATCAGTCTGGATTAAAAATCTTCGTGATCATCAGTGTGCATTAGTTGCGGAGAAACTTCAGAAATATTCACGTGTCCACCGAGTGATATTCCTGACGGTGAGGTTCCATTAAAGAGACGTTGCGTGCAACAACGTTCGGGTTATGATGCCCAGTTTCATTTGGGCATGACCCCCAATATTGGGAAGGGTCAATTCTTGTATGTTCATTGGACATTTAATATCACTGAGGTAGAAAGCAGATTGAATTCTATGACAACTAAGAGAAGAGAAGTGACGTCAAAAAGAAATCTAATCTGTCTTTTTCCATCGCTTCAATTTTCGTAGATGGCGACGAAAGGAAAAACGCCTGAGAAGTAGAACAACACAACAGATAAGTTGCATCTCAGCATCTGGAGATAAACATACTGACGACAATTAGTCGATAGCTTTCCGTTCAGTTTTCGTTATTGCTTATTTCGAGACATGTCTGGCTATTTTAGTATCCTTTATTCCATTAATATATTAGTTTTTTATTTAATACTAATCTTTCCTATTTACACTACGACACCGAAGTAAGAAAATAACTAGACATGCCATTTGATGAATTGGGACTGATTCTCCAACTAAGGAAATGAGACGGTAAACTAGACAGCATTCGAGTTTTTGCGCAATTGGCTTTAGATTCTATAGATTCTGTAGATTCTGCAGTTTCACGAGAGAACACAAAAATCTAGTGGCAAAATGTTACCTCCAGTGGGACTTGAACCCAGAACCCAGGCAGCTCTGACTTTCATGTTCTGCATGTTACTGTCTGAGCTAATTCCCCTATTTGCTGGAAGTCTCAGTCCTTTAGATCCTTATGTAGTCATGCTCTATTGATTCCAAAAAATCTAAGTCTAAGGGGGCAGGCAGGATGTGGTGGTGTTGTGCGAGACATCTGACGAGAGTTTGGGGCCATCTAAAAGCATGTTTCTCCTGCCAGTTGCGGCTGTGTGCATCACAGATACTTTCGATGCGGAGACTAATGATTATTTCGAGTCACCTTAACTGGAGGAAATGTTCACTGTCTACTACTCTCTTGTGAAATTGTAAAGAAACACCTTTCATCAGGATATGATTACTGTTTCCTGTACTGTGATTACAGGTCTATTTTTACAGAAACGTTAACATGGTCTGAAAATGTAAAAAAAAGAAAATGCTCTTGCGAACAAGTAAGAAAAGAAATATTTTTGTTCATCAAGGTGGAAACTCTTGACTGAAACTTAGTTAATAACATTAGTTTCTAATGTTAAGTTTTACTTAGAAATTTAAACTTTCAATGATTATTTCATTTAATTGCGAATTAAATTATTTTCTTTATCTTTCAGGATGTTAGACTGCGAAAACTGGATTGTTCGATATTAGCACGGCAAAAAGCTCAGAAACAAGGCCAATTGCTAACCCCATTTGCACCGAACAAAGGCAGCACATGGAGAGGCAATCTAGTTTTTCACGATAGGTGATCTGGCAGATCTGGCAGACATAAATTTTAATTTTTCAGATTACAACAAACATAAAAGTTACAACTGAAGACATACAAAGAGTGCTGACCTCTGCTAAAATCCATGCATATTGCTAGATTCTTAGAGACTGTGAAAACAAAGAGTTAAAACTAAGATTTTGATCTGCCAGATCTGGCAGAATCTGCCAATTCGCTTATCGTGAAAATCTCAAATGAATTGTCACTTTAGTTTGATTTTTGGAAGAATAAAAGTCACGCCCATCACTCGGTTGGGTTTTGAAGCACGTTCTAACCAAATTTCTTTTGTACATTTTTGAAACATATCATGCCCACACATGTGCTGAACACAATACAATGACAGCATCATTGAAAATGAATTTACTTCGGATTGATTAGAAAAAGAGCTGAATAAGTGAAAGGTGATTGTCTACCGCCGTCCGTTTCCTGTAGAAACTTTCTATGGAAACTCCCCACATGAGACCATGAAGCTGGACACACATCAAAGAGAAATCCGTCATTACTTTTAAAAGTGTTATTTCCTACTAAAGATTTGTGGAATATCATTGGAAATGAAAACTGGTGTTACCGCAAATGTAATAATTAAAGGGAAGGAAGCACTCCATATGAAGAACACCTACGGAATCTCTGGTAACTCGAACGTTTCAAAAAAGGGTATGGTTGTAAAGGAACCACCAAAACATGGAATTTAATGGGGACTAAGTCGACTATTATTCAGAATTATTCTCTTGTGTAATAGAGAATATCCTGCTCTTTATTTCTGGTCTGTTTTCGATTGGGTTTTAATGTCTAACTATTTGTTTGAAATTTGTAATGGGTGCCTCACTCAACAATATTATGTTCTAAAAGCATCAATTAGTAGGAGGTTACTTCATATGGTACTGATGTGGGATTGTCATTAGATGTCAGGGAATCTCTTTAATTTTAGTAGATACAGGAAGAAGCACAATATGTTTAAATGTAGCGAATATCAAAGAAAGTGAGAATAAATTGAGCTTTGTAATAATAAATAAATATAGCTTTTTTGTTTTGTTTCGTACATGTGCAAAATTTTGCTCTTTACAGACATTGGAGTTTTTTCCTAAATGGCGTGGAACTTTCACTGAAATCAGCAAATTCACGAAATCCGATAAATCACTGGAGCTTGAATGTGGGTCATTCCAAAGATGCACTCACTTACATGTGTCTTTCTGGCACTGAGATAGAATCCTGATCTCTTACACAAGAGAAAATAGGATCATATACAGTAATCTTTTTTTGTAAAAATGTTTTAGAAAGTCTACGCATTCTGTAGATTCTACAGAATTTAAATAATCCCAAAGCCCAAGATTTTCTTAGCCGAGCCAGAGTGACTGAAGAGTTAACAGCATTGTGCTGCAGCATGTTTAATCGAGGGTTCCAGTCCCACCAATGCTTGTAGGCAAGTACATGGATCAAAAAGGCTCAACTGCAATGCTGACCACCAAGAAGTCAGCAGGTTGTCACACCGGAGGTGAATATGAGGAATCCAAAAAATGAACGCAAGCAAGGAATCTTTGAAATCTAGGGCAGATATCACCAGAAGTTCAAAGCAGCGGTACCAGAGACCCCATAGGAAACGACCTACGTCTTACAAAAATTTAAGTTTTTTGTGTGAAAAATGTCCATATCTTGGTCTTGTCAATTCGTTTCATTTATTATATTTTATTTTACAAACAGAATGAGACAATTGTATGCAGAAAACTACATAGGATTAGTCCTGATGAATGCCGTTTTATTCTATTTTTACTTAGGGCACGACACGAATCTCCACATCAAGTTGCTTTTTTGTTTTGATTGGAGAAATTAGAAAGAGCAATGTCACTTTAATTTCTCATTGACATTGACATACTGACATTTTGACAAGCCCTAACCCACGTCTCCCACAAGTCCCACGAACAAAAGATTTAGTATCTGTGAAAGTTGTGACTCTGGAGTACTAAAATAGGATTTACATTGTACGAGCGCTTCTGAAGTGTGCACGCAGCTCTCCTCAATCTGTCCTGTGCTGACTGCAGACTGTCGACGTGGGTGCTTTGATATGAGAATTAAAGCCCCAAACAGGTTGTGTTTTGGGATTCTTTTCCTGTAATCACCTGACCTGGTACTCGTGATAACACTTATGATCTTTGTTAATCAAAGACAATTGTACCGTCAACCTGAAATGTCACTGAGGACGAAGTAATAAAAAAGAATGAGTAGGAGGCGAGGAAATTTTGCCATTTTGCCATAATCTTCAGGAAACATTATCCGAACTACTCACAAAAAGGTTAATGAGCTTCCTTTCTAAGCTTCAAATTATTCACCAAAAGAACGCAACAATTTAAATTTTATTTTGTTTGCACTGGATCCCTTATTTTCTTTGTTAACTTTCCTCCATTGCTACTGCAGAAGGTCATATAGTAATATCTGAAAAGTAGACTCGACATAAAGATTGCTTCAGGCATTTCGTAACAGGTGATACGCTTCGGTCATGAAGACTGTGACATTTGAGTCCCCGACCATTACAGAATGCTTCATCTGGCAAAATCAACATTGTAAAAGGCCAAGGGTTCTTCTCAGACATTGTCCGTCATAATTAGCCTGTGGCCTATTGTAAGAATTTCTAAATGTTTGAAAAATTAGTTTGCTGGCATATTTTTGCTTTTTTTTTGCCATCCAATTTGTTTCATGTGTCAGTAGATGATGAATTAAAACTTGTTTGATGTAAAGAATGTTCTGTTGGTTTTTTTTGCTAACTGTTTACTATGTATAATTTCTAGAATGTTTGATTAGGTTATTTAAGTGCAAATTGTACAAAACTAATTATTTAGATCATGAATATAAGATCTGTTGTATTTATTGGAATCATCAATTCGGGTCTTGGATCAAATCTGATCTGCAGAAATTTTTGCTCAATTGGGTGAATTGTTCAAGACTTTTTACAGTGTGGATTAAACTGTAAGTTTTGTCACGACTGTAAACTAACGTTACGTGACCAAGTAACCCAATCAATTTTAATGAGCTTTCAAAATTCTGAAACAAAAATGAAAACTTGTAATTGTCTACGTTGTGTAAACGATATCACGTTCAATGTGCAGAAGGCGCGTGATAGTTTCAGTTGTTTCTGGCGGAAATGGTTGGGTCCGTTATGCACTAGGTTTTTAGGTTCACTAGGTTCATCATTGCATCGTTGTTTTCAAATATGCATAGAAATCTGAACTGATATGAGTATACACTATTGTTCAAACATGAGGCAGGATTTCCGAAGGGCCAGGATTTCTTACCTGTCAAATTATTATTGTTTTGGTCTCTCAGTCTGGCTCCTCATGGGACAGCCCCATTGAAACCAACAGTACAATTTTTAAATAAAACTTCAGCTGCGCAGTACATTTCCATGATGGCATTTAGATGCTTGCCATTTGCTTGTCTCTGTTTAGTCTGTTTATTCGATGTAGTCTTCTTGTGTTCTGTATTTACATTTTATCGTGGCATACTAAGTCACAACAAACATAAGTTAAAATACAAAGAACACAACATTGGTATTTAGTTGTCTAATTCCTAACCTCCAACTGCATTAAGGTGATCTGAGTCTGTAGTTACTGTATGACTCTTGTTCAGCTCTGAATTTAGAATAAACATTCAGCAACACAAGGGGAAGAGTACGTGCCCGTTTTTATTTCACAATAAAATTGACAAAGATAAAGACATTGGCGACACATTTAATCTTTTTTTCATGTCTTTTATCTTTTCATTAGTAAATCGTCATAGAAATTGTCTCCAACCACACAAAAGTAGAACAATAATTGGTAACTTGTTTATTGATCCATTGTACTTCTTGTATTTTTGCACCAAACCGATTCTAAATTAGCAGCCAATAAGAGTTTATTTGAACTAAATAAACTGTGAAGTGAAACATGATAGGCTTAATAGGTTTGTCTGTTCGGAAGTTTCCAGTTTCTTCCTCATTTGGCTTTTCTTTCCGTATATTTAAAAACAATTTGTTTTTTTTTTCTAAAACTTTTCTCAAAACAAGCTGAACAGAAAAATAGCAGTGTCAAGACAACCACTTCAACATCAGCAGCATCAATTCCAACTCCGTTCAAAGGGACTGCAGTAAAAAATATGTAGACTTTGGAAATTATATCGGAATCGTAAGGTTTCCTTCTGTGCATATTTTCGTACCAAGAAACAGAGTTGATTGAACTGAGGGTTAATACTAACAGATAATGATAAATCAGGCTTCGGGGATCAAAAGAACACTGGAGGAGATTACAGGATCAATATGATGATCAAATCAGGGCTGCTTCTTCCAACGGTAGGACACCCGGTAATACAATGGACAATCCCACGAAATGCAAAGGGAAATTGGGACAATTCCCTTTTATAAAGGGCCGGTATATCATATATGAGTACGTTTTATATTATTTTGTTTTATATTTTCTCCCCCACGTAATATCATGGAAAAGGAGATCTCTTTCTCATTATGAATAACATTCGACAAAGGATGGATAAAGAGGGTCCTGAAAAATACGGGTCTCAATTTCCACTAAATATCTTTTGGCTGCTCAAAATGTATTTGGATGCAATCATATCAAAGCATGTATAGTAGAACCAAAAAAAAAACAAATTATACTCTGGAAAAAACAGTAAAATACACTGTTTATTTATGGCAACAAGACACAATCATTCCTGTTCCTGCAATTAAGACATTTTGCCGAATACTTCCGAGTACGTTCACAGGTCGGATTCAAATCAAGGTGCTGACTACATTGCCATTTTTCTTTCTTTGATCTCTCTTTTCTTAGGACAACGTTTGAAAATCTAAAGTGTGCAATTGGTGGAAAATTAATATTTCTATCCAGCTGAAGATTTAGATTTGAATTACACAATACTAGAAAATTTTTTACTGAAAATATTGCATTTTCTTAGTTCTTCCTACATTGCATTTTGTTGTCTTCAATGTTTGATGGTTTGTTTGAATGTATGGTCAAATTAAGTCTTCAATTCAACAGACATATTAATTTTCCACCGATTGCACACTTTAGATTTTCAAATAATGTCCTGAGAAAAGAGAAATCAAAGAAAGAAAAATGGCAATGTAGTCAGAACCTTGATTTGAATCCAACCTATGATGTTTGAAAAAAATAAAAAAACTTCAGATGCAATTTATTTGGGACAATTTAATTCAAAATTAATTCTAACACATCTGCCATATTAGTTACTATTTGCAACGGGTTGTGTTGGCGTCAACCTAGACCATGCAGACTGGTTGGCTTCAACCATCATCGCTTAGGTCTGGGCTTTTGAAATAGATCCAGACCTCGAACTGTGTTTAGTCTGAGATAACCTAGACCTACTCCTCGGTGGTGGTTCTTTAAACCATTGGGTTAGTGGCTTTATTGTTGTTAGATAAATCAAGCCTATTTGAACAGTCACGATTGGTTTGGGTTTATTTCATCAAATAGATCTGATACAAAGCAAATGATAGATCCACTTGAAGACCCACCACCTGATCCTAATCTAACCCGTTCCTTGCACAAGACCACCACTGCCTTAGATAACAAACAAAGCATTTGTATATTATTGTCAGTACAGATTTTTGATCTACGCAGATTCTATTTAGCTGTGGTTAAGATAATATTCTGACGTTCTTCCTCCAAGGTCCAGATTTCCCTATTCCTGGAATTTCTTCTACTGACAGTCCAGACTTTGACGTCAGGAGTTTTAACTTTCAAATTTTTTCTTGCTTTTACGGTTCAGCTTTTTCCTCAGTTGACGAAATGAAGGAAATGTAAATGTTCCGTGTATCACATGGACAATGCTGCCATCTTCATTACGAGTGAGAAGTGATTTACCTGTTGACTTGTGTTCCATGTTTACAGTTACCGCTTCTGATAAGCGGTAGAGAAATGTCAGGCTTCTGCTGCTGGAATAAGTGCATCCTACACAACAACGTTATAGTTGTAGAAAGCCAGCAAGTGTAATCCTCCTTTCATTAACAAATTTTTTTAAAGTTTTAAACTTTCATTTGTTTTTTGTTCAAATGTCAAAAGGCATTGTGATAGACATTTATCTATTTAATATATTGTTGTCAAATAGCATAAAGGAATATAAACATATGTATTAACCTCCCACAGTCAGTACATCCTTCTGATATGTTCATAAGTTAAGCTTGTGTAATTAGTTTTTCTGCACCAGTTGTCAACTCCCCAGTTTACTTCTGTGTTGGCATTTCTATTTACTTCATTATGAAACTTCCGACTTGGCTTTTCATGCTGTTTTGTTTTGCATCAAACAAATAAAAACATGAAACATATTGACAAATGATCCATTACACAAGAAGGAAGAACAAACTTTTTAAGTCGAGTAAAGCTGATTACAACTTTGTGGATAAAGGCTGATTAACCTTTGAAGAAATCACTGGTTAAATGAAAGTGAAATTTTACAGAAGTCAAAAGTGACAGTTTGACACACAACTGCACGGAATCCCGCTTTATTTTGTTTGGTTTTCTCGAATGAATTTTTAAAGACCGGTTACCATTCTTTATTTGTCATATTTACAAATCAAAGTTCTCTGCTGGAAACTGAATCAAACAGTAATTATTAAAAGCGGGTTTTTTTCTCAGAATTAATCTTCTCTTTTTGCAAAATCTTGCAACATCTGTACTAAGTCTGATGATACAATTTCCGTTGATAAATGAAAAATCAAGGTGTGAAGAATTCCACTTTGGTGACTCGTTAATGTGCAAGTCTAAATTTAATTCATTACCAGACTTGTACAATTATAAACTTAATTCATTACCAGACTTGTGCAAGTCTAAACTTAATTCATTACCAGACTTGTGCAAGTCTAATTCATTACCAGACTTGTGCCTTGCCCTTTGGGCTCGGGGAATATCAACTGAAAAATACTACACTCGTGTGAATATCTATGACACCCCCTCCACTTCGTGGATTAACTGATCTCTAGACACCCTGAAAAGATTTACTGAAACTAATACAAATAACTTGTGTCCAAAAACATCTCCATGCATCAGTCTTCTATCTATTGTTCTTGTATCCCACAGGTAATAACCTGGTTCTGTTGGCCTTCTTAGGTTCTACAATTCAACTACATTTTCATAATCATACATTTAGTTATTAAATTGTACAATACAATGCTTTATTTCCTTAGCCATACAAGGAACCTGTAAAGTCCTGGTGTCTAGAAAGAATTTTCAAATTCTTACTGGCAATGATCTGAAATTCGGTGACCCAATCATATACACAGACCATTGTGGTTCCCTTTGAACATATTGACAAGCTGTGAGTTCAAAGTTCTGGAATAGACTGCCAAATATCATGCTCAACATGCTCAACCTGCCAGTATCCTGAAAACTTTTGATGAATTTTAAGCCAAGGACATTTTGGCAACGTTTGCTTCTTACTTTTAGAAGTAGTGACAGTTTACCACATCAAGCAAAATAGTTTCAAAGTTTCAAGGTTTCGTATAATCACCTCGTGATTAAGCCGGTGTTTGTCTTGTTAATTCACAAATTAATTTTCGATGATTAAAGGATATCTCCTTCAAACATCAAATTGCTTTAATAAAATGGCAATTAACCTATTTGTTTCTGGCAAACAGAGCGGATCTCTTGCTACTCTTGCACCTAAGAGAACCGTAATTTACCTATAAAATACATTTATTTCCGACGGAATGACGTCACATATTTGTGAAGTTGGCATCAAACCTAATCAAACTAGTTTTACACCTTCTTGTGTGAAAAGAGCAGGCTGAAAATGGTACCTACTGGCTCTTCCCTCCTTTACTTCCAATTTTGGGCACACTGATCAATAATGCCATGGAATTCTTCTTTTGGCAATGGTTTTGTACCTTGTCGAATTTGAGATTTAGAGGGACATTACTGCATTTTTCATAAAAATGGGTTTCCACCATGATTCACAAATTAGGAGCTTTGATAAGTTATCACAGATCTGGCTTCTTTTTTGTCTTGTATGCAATTTCTATTATGATATTTCATTTTTCAGATCATGTTTTTAATGCCTTAAAATTGTTTGAAATACTACATTTGAAAAGGTTGACTTTGAAAATCCCACAATACGCTTTATCTAAAAAAACAGTTCGAGTAATACTTGATTTGTGGAGCCTCAACCTACAATTCTCGTAAGTAAATCATCCTGGCAGAAAACGGGGAAGGTATCGTCCGGAGAATTTCAATTGATGAAATGTAATTTGTGTCTTCAACAATGTCCGTAAATTACCATGCTAATCATAAGAACTCTCCTGGAAATTACTCCCATTTGGAACTTTTCCTTTTGATAAATTTGATCAAGTTTCCGAGATTTCGTCTATTTGAAACTCAATGAAGCATAAAATATTATCTCCAAGGATTCATCCGAAGTCTCATCACTTAAATATTTATCTGACTAAATTGGGAATGAATGAAGTTGGTATAGTTTTCTAGGTTTCTTAAATTTTGTTAGACAGATAAGAGTGGTTTAGTACCAACTACTGTTTTCGGAATGTTTTTCAGCCAAAGTAACATAAACAAGAAGGTCCTCCTGCATGAACGCAAGAGGCATACCGACCGTGGCATAGCCGACTTGTCCCCCCCCCCAACTTGACTGAGTCCCCCCACAGGTGAACTGAGTACCCCA
>JBCAUG010499310.1:0-11808 GCA_038406175.1 Haplosyllis leylae
GTTTACGTACAACATAACCAATGTCAATTATTCCTCGCAGAAATATCCCGACTTTGCAGGGCCAAAAAAGATGTGCATTTTGTGTGCCTTTAAACATACAAATCAAAGATCCCCTTTCAGCACAAAGGAAGCCGACATATATTATAATAAATGCATGCATAATAATAATTCATCGTGTTTAAACTCAATTGTTTTACATACAGTTGTACAAATGGAAGAAGGCCGTACACATTGCATATACTGTTTCGTGAACCGTTCCGCTTTTTCTTATAAAACAGACGGTCAATTGTTTTTGTTTACTCATCCAACCCTTATAGTCCGTCGATCACATGGCACAAGCACAACAATACACCGTAGATAATATTGATATAACAGTAAATCAGGTGCAACTGTTAATAGAAACTTTCCTTGATTCACATCATTAATGGCTATTCACATCGGGGGATTTTCACTCCATTTGGTCACTAAGCAATCAAGAAAACGATGTCGCTTTCACTTTTGCTTAGTCTGAAAACAACTGGTATAAATCTATGTAGTTCTTCCAAGCGATGTCGCTTTCTCTTTCGCTCGGTGTGGGTATACCTTTAGACTTCTTTTGCACAAATATTGGTAATATTTACATTTGTTCAAAAAATATTCAAAAAGGTCGACAAGTACTCTATACCATAACAACTGAGGCCCATTACCACCTCAATGGAATAGAATTTCTTTCGTATTCCATTTATCTTATGCACGTGATACGTTGGACAAATATCTTCTCTGATGTTCCAACTTTTCAATTTAGCAAGTGAAATCTAGTGAATAGTTTCGAAGTAACAGTGCACCACAAAACAATGATTCAAGTACAGCAACGATGAACAGGTAGTATAACCACTATTCTGTGGTTTTATCTTTTAAGGCTTGTTTACACGCAGCGTGTGCGTGAAGTTTTGAGTCAATGGTAGACGCAGAGAATGGGTTTGAAGCCATTCTCTGCATGTTCATCATCGTCACCATTGACTCAATACAAAACTTGACGCACATTCTACGTGTAAATAAGCTTTAAAACCACATCAGAAAGTTTTACCATTTTTTGTTCGTACAGCTCAGTAGTAATGCCTAGGAAAAATGTCTACCTAACATTGGTACGTACTATGCCCATTTACACATGCAAATATTCACACACTTAACCGGTATAGTAGTCAAGGCTCGTCTTTTATTTTCAACATAGAAATAGGTGAAATTACAGCATTTTTCTATTGATTCAGGAAGAAATTAGTGATCATTTCTATTGAAGCAGTAACAGGAACAATGGTGGGTCCTTTCTGCTAAACTTTTATCAAGATTCAACGTTTGCACAAACTTGCCCTTTTTTGTCGAGAGATGATCATTCTTTGGGGTCATTTGAGGTTTCAATGTACATAATATGCCAAACAATAACAAACGCACAAGATTTATGAATGACAAACGCACTGTTTTCACCACGAAACGCAAATGGACACGAGTGACATCGGCGAATTAACCTCTCAATTTCCATTACCAGTAAACACAACAGCACACACACGCTGTATTCCAAAATTAAGTGCTTGTTGAAAAGTAGCATGCCATTGAGTGATTTTAAATTGCGTAATATTTTTTTTAAGTTAGCGACATTTCTTTGGTGAAGAAGGAATGCAAGATTATTTAATACAAGTAAAGAAGCAGCAGGAAAGTAATCTGGCCATAACGCTGCCATTTAGATGACCTTACGTCATTTTGGAAAAGCTCTGCTAATCAGTCTACTGGCGACTGAATAGGAAATCTATTCCCCAGTATGTTCAAAAAGGTTTGAACCAGAAGTCCCTTTTCAAATGGAATTCATTTGAGGCATTGAACTCCCCGATGTGTCTTGCTTAAAGAATGTTAAAGAGTGATTATACCGTAATAGGATTGAACACATTTTCGTGGATATTTGAATCCTAAGAATTTAAATCTTTTGGATCTTTAGCTCGCTTGCACGTTTGGTTTTTGTTTTTTGTAAAATGATTTGATGACGACTGAAAAGTTACTGACTAGTTCGACCAGTTTTAAACCTGAATAAAGCTTCATTATACCAAAAATAATATTCCGCAAAATAAATGTGCAAAAAGTTATGTTAAAAATAAAAAACGTCACAAAAATAATGCTAATATGTTTTGGAAAATTTGGGACTTTAGCACACCCACAAATGCACGCGTTTTTCACTACAAAAACACGGAATGAAATAGGCGCAAGGCGACATGACATGGGACAGTTATCATTTATACTACAATATGTAACATATTCACACGTGATACAATACATACGCTTACTTTGAAGACTGCAAACACCCACTGTAAACTTCTAGTGCTTGTATGACTACAGCTAAATTCGTATCGTCCGAATAATGGCACTGATATAGCATAGGAAACATGTATAACTGTAGGCTTTTCTTGCTACGCTTTCTTCATTGTTTTCCTTTTCACAATCAATAAGATGGCCAATCTTGGGAGCCAAAATATGGTATGGTAGTTTAATTCTGTCACAAAAAGTAAAATACTTTTCGAAGAATTCCGTGAGTAATTTTGTGGCGTACTCAGATGGAAAAATTTAATAGCCCGAAATTAATGTTTGCAGTCTTTAAAGCAACGAAGAACAATGTTATTTTTACTATGTACAGATCCAACATTTGAGCACAACAAACGTCTTGTGTTTCTTTCCTTAACATTTTCTCACGACTTATATTTATACATTCGTTTACTGTTTCATCTCGTCAAGGATAGACAGATAGATAGGATATCAATGTTTTCACTCATTGCAGTATTAAATCATTCGTAACTACAGAAGTGTGTAAGTCTATTTAAGGTCTGAGATTCTGCGTATTCACACAAAGTAAACTGCTGGCAAAAAACATTTTCCATTATCTTCACGCTTAGTATGCTGATAATTATTGAACATGTTAATTTGTACACTTTTTTGTATTTTTATGCTTTGTTCTCACTCTTCATTTTCTTGCACACTTTGTGAGTTTTTTTTTTTTCATGGATGTAGTTTTGTTGTGGGGTTGAGGGTTACTTATTCCCGCTGTGCGTTTATTTTCATCCTGTTCAATTTTAATCCAGTTTGTGATGACATTTCAGATAGACTGCGCTTATAGGGAAGATGAAGTATGTTTTTATCTTGTGTTTTTTTTTTACAGAGTTCCGTTTGCTTCACTCGTTGTTTAACTACAATTCTGTTCGATTGGGTTGGACAGTCTCTTCTCACGAACTTCTTGAATGTGCTTCTCCTGTGGAAGATGGAAGAAAAAGAATATTATTTATCGATTTCACTTCTTCCGTGAGCCTTTATTCCTTTATTCTACCATCAGATGAAGCATCCACATAACAGAATGAAAACGGCTCCCAACAGTACAATAAAGGTTTTGCTGTGCTCCGATGCCACACTAAAGATATTTTTCATGTTAAAATACCACAGTCTTTAACATTTACCCTTACAACACCTTCATACGCATTTCTGGTACACTGTGTCCCGCTTACAATGAGTTCGGTTACAACGAGCACCCGGCTACTACGAGCAAATAATTTGCTATCAAGCTTGCACCATATCATTGACCATAATGTTAAAAGGTTCAGTTACAACGAGCTACTACATTTTTGTGCATCAAACTGCTCGTTATAGGCGAGACCCAGTGTACTTGCACGGTCTTCCGTTCTTATCAAAGAAAACATTTTTCTCGCATACAGATGTACACTTACTGTTACACAACCCTTTATCTCCTTTCTTACCACATGTGCAACAGGAAAGCAAAACTGTTTTTTCTTTCCCAAAATGTTTTAAATGGACTACCAGTGTTGTGTGTTAGTACATACGTGTTCCTGAAGCCTGACGACCAGGTTACGTAGCTGCTCCTCGCGGTTCTTCAGCGTCGTTTCCATCTTCTCGATCATCTTCTCTTTCTTCTTCTCCTCTTCGTCCTTGACTGAGTCTAACACGTCCTTAATGTGCTTCTCCTGCGGGGCGACACCACAACCAGTACCACATTAGGGTTTACCGTGTGGGTAGGGTAAGGCACGTCATTTGTGTTTACAGACTGACTGCATGCTGACTGAACTTAAACCATTACATGTTGCTTTTTGCATGCAGCACAATGCCATATGAAACAGTACAGTGGGACCTCAAATTTACGGTCATTTAATGGGTACCAATCAATACCCGTACTAAGCGGTCTGGGTTGGGGGGGAAAAGGGTGTGACGTAAAATTGCAAAAAAAAAAAGGTGGTCTGGTTTTCTGGGTGTAAATCTTGGTCTTTCGAGAGTTTGGCCGCGAAACTGAGGTCTCGCTGAGTGCTTATATACAGGAGAGATTACATTAACACATGCGCCATAATGCACAGAAGTCATCATTGTTCAATCATTGACAATGTTGTTGGAATTTGAGTACGTGGAAGTTTTAAATTTTGATAAATGAGAATTTAAGCATCTAATTGAAAGAATTTTTTCACATTTAAGCTTCCCTGTCTATATTTCATGAATGTTCCCAAGTTTGCTTTTTGGGGGGTAGGGTAGGGGATGGTTTGACGACGATAAATTATTGAAAGCCATTTTATATTCATAAATATTCACAGATGCATTAAATAGCCACAACCAGATTGTTCTGTTCTACCAACATTTCCTCAGAATTTTAGTGTCTTCTTCCTACCTTTTACAAATCTCAGTTAAGTCTTCACCTTCCATTATGCTCGCATTTCCACTTCAGCTATTACCGCCTACATTCCTCCAATGATCATAAATCCAGGTCTAACAATTGTGTGTTTAAAATTTCTCTACTTCCTTACTAAGGTGAAGCGCTACTCAAGTCGTTTTTACAGAGGACATTTATATGCCAGACGCATCATCACCTCAAAAACCAGCTACCAGACTTTGTAAGGCGCGAGGTTTAAGAGCAGAAAGTGGCAGCTGTCTCAGTCTTTACTGTTTCCCTTTTACTTTTACAACCGCAAAATTTATTCCAAGTTTTCATTATCGCCACTGCTGTATTTACTGAAATTTGGCCTTCACGGAACGTTTTTGCTCGTACATTCCTCACCAGATGCTTCATTTTCCATTCCATGGAACAAAACTTCCAACTATTTTAGTATTCAGGGACGCTAGCATATTGATGGGAGGCCGTGGCCTTCGTAGTATTGAACTGATCACCCAATTCGGCCTTTTTGGGATTCCACTAATCATTGACCAACGACAAGGCGGATAGAATGACCATGAACGATGAATAAATTGACCAAATTCATGCAATGTTCCATGAATTATTTATGCCGAGGAAAAAAGATACATTTTATAAAGTACTTAAGCTGTAATTTCTTTACTGCTGTTGTCGTAGTGGCGATCGTTCCGTCAAAGCAACAGCAGCCGGATGAACAACTGACGCTGCTACTGGCGTCTATGTTGGAGTGAAAGACGCGCGTCAGCTCCAGTGAGGGGTTCTCACTCATTCTCTGACATTTTCCTTGACTCTAAATCATTTTTCCTCGCAGAAAGGACAAATATCCTTTAATCCAAATGTACAGATTTGCTGATCAAATACTTAAATTTAGCACCAATGATAATTTTTAACTTCCCTAACACTAGCCTGCATGATACAATTGCTCCCTGACTTTTTCCAACAGGTGGCAAATCTGGAACAATTTATGAAGGAAGTCGTAGTTTGAAATGCATTTTAGCCAAATCATGAAATGATTCTCCCTCCACATGAGGCAACACAAAAGACTTCTCAGCCTTACATGACATTCAGATTCTATGACAGAAGTGGAGGCCATGGAGCAAGGGAGGGAGGCATAGAGAGGAGGGGAACCTTCGTCCACCGTGTAATCTTATAATAAAACGCTAGACTTCGGCTTTATTTCACAATATTCAAAGAGCTTCGACACACAAGAGACCTCAACATCTGTCTGACTTCTGGTCCCGACTCTGTCTGGAAGAACATCTGCTTTTTTGCTAGTTTTCCCTCTATGGACTGGCTGGTGGGTAGCTGAGGCCAATGGTCGTGTATAGACTAAGTTGGAAAAATCTGTTGGCTGCGAAACTATTTTGTGTCAATATCCAGTCCGGACTAAGTTTTAAAATAAGTTAACACTGAAAACGCAAGAACATTCATGAAGTCAGTGAACTAATGTCTTTATTTTAGGGCTTAATTAATTCCAGGTCAGGAAGAAATATTATAAGACAATGTGCAATTCGCCATGCCATCTATAATGGACCTGAAGTTTGAATTATGGTAGAAGTGGACCGATCACTTAAATCCAAAAGAAAAAGAAAATGGCAGCGACGGACTGGTCATGTAATAGTAGGGTTGCTGCTTGTATACTGAAAATTTCATCGTAAGTGGCGATGATTTTTGTTTAAATCCAGGTACAGTAAAACCTTTCTTCTGAGTCAGTCAGCCCCCTGTTATTAATGGCCACGTTTTCAATTTTTTAATTCACAAATCAAATTCCATTGTACACTGTGCAGATGATCACAAGTGTTTGAAATGATAATTTCAAGGTTTAAACATTTAATATGGACGGCAACTACCTTATCCTTAGTTCTGTTCCGCAGCAGTTACTAGTTCAACCTTTGAAGCAACAATCACTCTCTTGTTCACCACGATTCATCATCCTCATTCCCTGCTGTTTTTTTTTTCATTTATTTTTCCAGTTTCGGTTCGCGTCACCATCATGATGTATGAATCATAAGACACTCTGGTCACGCTGGCACCAAAACAAGAAAAAGAAATCTGGGCTCAAATTGGTGACTCCAACCTAGTCACGGAATGCAGCGTGCGTTGTCGCTTAGTGCAATAAGGTGAGTCGTCATATTAAATCAGACAAGAAGATCGATTTAACTTACTGTCGGGTGGCCCTTGATGCACTGAGTAACGATTTACCACTAAATCCGACTTCATTAGGTCATCAATTATGCCAATAAACTACAACAGGATATTCTGGTTGAAGTGCGTCCATCAGCGTTAAGGTTTATTCACAGACGATGGAGGTAAACGAGAAAAAATTGTTGCTTGTGGTTCCAAACGTAAAGGTTTGTTAACACTAATCGAAGTGGAATGTGAGAACAAAAACGTCATTAATGAGCTGTGTATTTTCGACATTGCCATTTTACATGGAACCGGCAAACACCAAGAAACGTTAACTTGTTAAGCCGATAAAGGATATTTTCGAAACGACAATAGCTACACATTTGGCTCTCGTTCAGTGAGAATGAGCCAAAGCACATAAAATGTTTTAAGGGTCAGATCTTTCGTCCATTACCCACACGCATGAGACCACATCACCATAGAGCCCAGTGAGACCTGTCCTGATCGGAACATGACCGCTTCGAAAACAGGTGCGTATTTTGAATGGCATCTAACACGCGGAGTACATTCTACCAATCCAGGGGGACCCGACTGCAGAGTGGATCTTGCACAAGAAACGTATTGAAAGCCATCTTGATCCCAAGGCTACAAAGACCTCATGGAAAGTTATTGCTGGTTCGTAAGAGTCAGCATAGTGGTTGAAAGAGGGGGCCCATAGTTTTCTGGGAATATGCCTTGGCAGTTTTATGATAAGTAGGCCTAGTCATTGGTTGGGATTTGTTTACACAGAAAGCTGCCATGACATCATTTTACAACGTTACGAGGCAGCATTTGGACGACGTTCATGACGTCATATTTCTGAATGGCATTTTGATGAGCCAGAAACCACGTTCTTTCCTAATGGGGTTCAACTGTATATTTTTGTACATTGGTGTCACCATATCAGTATCTACGACCAAAGCAAAGTTGCAAACACGGTGAATAATACAGCGTTGAACTCCGGTTTTACTTTATTGATATTTCATTAGCAATGCATCATGTAAAGACACTATGTCCACAACAAGTAGGCGAACAGGTTCCATTGTTTCTGAGCAACCGCGTAGGTAAAACAACAAGTGCACCTCACTGGTTCACTTTCATTCATCTGCTTAGTTGTATGTGCCAATCAGCTTGGTATTTTCATAGCTTTTACATCCAACGTAAGTGTTCTGATAGTAATTCAAAGCCCGTATGTAAATAGTAATTAAGACATTCTGTTTTGTCTGTGGAACTTTGTCGTTTACCTTTCATTTTTTTGTTTATTGGTCGCTGACCTATCCCTCGTTCCCTAGATTCAATCTATCCCCTAATCTCTCCTTTATCTTCCCCTCCAACCAAAAAAATTTAATATGCCTTCATGATGTTTTCCGTTCAAACTAATTTGATCAAAAGGTGAAACTTGTTCATGAGTATTCAACGAGAAAGCGATGCGGTTTCCCGTTCGCTCTCTCTCAGTGTGAGCGATGCCTTGCCAAGTCATTCATTAATTATCTTATCCCCTCCTCCCCGACCCCGATACACAGAGAGCAACATGCAACATACATGGCACATGGCATATTTACCTTTTGTAATATTGCACCATTAACCCACCGGATGAGTCATATTGAGTGTGTGAGGCTAATCGATGCGACTTGGCCACTGATACTTTCCAAATATAGAAACAGCCTGATCCTCATGATGTCATCCGTATAAACACCGATACTCATCCTGCAGAGATTCTTTTTCCCTCAAGAATGGTAATTGCTGCGGGTTTCCTATTTACTACTGATACAGAAATGAAATCCTGATTCTTCTATCTTGGATACGCCTACACTTATGTAACAACACTTATCTGTTAAGTATAGTCATTTGGGAGCCCATCTTTTGTTCAGGACATTTGTTGTTATTTTTGCAGCAAAAATATGATCATCTCACTTTGGGTCACACTTCAATTATGGCCAAAAATGTGAGTTGTTTCAATTTGATTTACAGTTGAACTTATTAAATTTGGGGGAACTTTGAGAAAGTATTCTTCCGCCTTCCTTTATGGCCTTTTTAGGTGGCTTTTCAACTAGGAATCTGCTCCACCGTACCATCACTAGTAAAGTGACCTCTCAAGGTGGAGGTCACAATGAGCTCAACTCCCGTGGGGATCTACTGCGATACTGAATAGCAGCAAAACATAAAATCCGTATTTATATTTATCCGTGGAGATTGTTTCACCTCCAGACGCAGGAGAGACGCCGGGGAGAGGCAGATTTATCATCCGTGTGTCACGGATTTTCCTGGAAACACCTCGCACATCAAACACTCATTACGTAATCTGCTGCTGTTGGTGTCATGTTTCGGCACCGGCCATACACAGCAGGCTGGGAGGGAAGGGGGGGGGGGGCGGATGGGCAGAAAAAGTGTCGCCTATATATTTATTCAAATTAAAATGGAAGAGCTACTAACTGCCACATATGTAGGGTAAATGACATGACACTCCAGTTTTTGGAGGGGTTTTTGTAATTTTCCCTCTCATTCTGCACAGGTGAACGCTACTACTGTTTTCTGGTCCTGCAACGGTCTACAGATGCATGAAACCAAACATGACTTTTCTGGTTCTTTCGCAGATTTATGGTAATTTCACTCAATGGATTGTTATTTCTTTTTTTCTCTACCCCTGAATAAATTTCGCTGCGAAATTCCCAATCTGGTTCGACATTTGTCTGTAGATAACATGAGGTGCCACTTTTCATAAATTATTCGCCTTTATCGACCATATTAAAAACTACACAGAACATGCATCCGAAAAGTGAGTTCATGTCGATGAAGACCAACTACTTTCTAGAGACATGTCTTTAAAATTCTATGTGAAACTCGATCCTTCAACCTAAATCCCGAAACCAGCTGCAGTCAATACTAAGCACTGCAAGACAGCTCTTTACAAAAAGGCAAAGGAGACGTATACTTTGGTCTGCTTTGAGTACTAACATTTTCAATATCTTTCTCACCTCGCTGCTATTTTAAGAAGGGGCAGGGGGTCATTCGAAGCCAGAAGCAGAAAATGAAACGATAAGACCCATTTGACAATCGCTTTGAAAATCACTCGCAACTCGCACAGTCAACTTCGCATCATTATGATTTGGAACTGGGACAGGGGCATTTCAATATAAGTACGTGGGGTGAGGCGGGGTACTTGGGGTGCGGTGGGATGGTGGGGTGCACCTGGTACTTACATGTTCCTGGAGTTTGAGGCGGATGGATTTGATCTGATTTTGTCGGTTTTCCTCGGCGCTGTCGAGTTTTTCGTCGATCTTATTCTTGAGTTTCTGGTGGAGTTGCTGAGTGGCGACCTCGCTCTGTTTGCGAACCTCCTCTACTCTCTGAGCCTGTGACAAGCGGGAGACACAACATTCATATAGCAGTGGCGCACAACACAAAACATGCGTCAGCGAGCATGAAGGCATATAACGAGTGATAATAAATAAATAAATTTATGCGAAATGCACGACGCTTCAGTGTGGAAACCTTTCTGGATGGACCTTGTGGTGTTTTTTTCCGAGTTTCCAGCGACTTGTTCCGAATCAGCCCCACAAGCCCAACACGTTTGTTTTCATTAATTTATACCCTCTTTGATTTTATTTTAATTTTTAGCGCCCTCTTTGGTATTTGTCAACAGTAACAGGTCTCTGTGAAAGGTTTACACTGAAGATTTTACTGAACTAGTGCAATTACTCCATGCCTTAAATAAAATTAAGCATCGATAAATAATTGAACTACGTGCATGAAGTTTAGGCTTTGTTTACACGGAAAAACCGTAAATAAGACAATGAATTCAGCTCAAAATTTCAGAAAAGTTCTTCACATAAAAGTAACTATCGATTACACTGATTTATTTAAAATAAACAATTTTTTTAAGACGAACATCTAATTCAAAATACCATCCTCTTCGCATACGGTCAGTGTGAATAAAGCCTAAATTGAGTACTAAAAGTTTAACGCAATTGAACGAACTGATACAAAACCTTAAAGAGACGTAAAAGTCATAAACAACATAGCAGCACGAGTCATTCAGGAAGCGCCCATTAGGATCAGTGGAAGCCAGTGCTTTAATTAACACAGAGAGCTACACGGAGGGCTATTCCAGACACCGTGGTGTTAATGTAACGTAACGACCCACCTTAATCGTACTGCGACACATCATCTGAGCATTGATAGTGCGGTGACTGCGTGCGTTACGACGACATCATTAATCATCGCCTGTCTCATCTCCTTCGACGTGACAGTAAAGGCTTATTCACACTGCACGGGATCGGGACTGAGAAAGGGACAGGGAACGGGACCAGCACAATAGGAGACAATGGGTCAGGTTTCTGTCCCAGTCTCAATACAGTGTGAACATTTCAGTATAAGAAACCCATTGTTCCCGTTCCAATTCTCCTGTCCCGGTTCCACGCAGTGTGAACGTACCATCAGAAGGTTTAGATTATTCTTTATTGCTCGTTGCTTCTTACCTTTTACACATTGGGACAGGGTTCCCACTTTTGTAGGCTGATAAAATTCGGTGATTTTTTCCAGGTTTTCCAAGAGTATTGTGATTTTCCACGGTTTTTCAGGTTGAGCGGGAACCCTGAGGGAGCATTCATACCGAGCGAAACCGAAAGTGACATCGTTTCAAAAAGATACTTGTATTTTGTCAACAACCTTTCAGAGCAAGTATTTCACTCATGAAACCAAATTCCCACGTCAAATCACTTTCGTGTTTGCTATTTGGTGTGAACGCAGGTTGGCTGGCTCAGTTTTCTTCACTGCTTTCCTTCCATTGAACTGACTATATCTATCTGCTGCTGTTAATGCTTTCTTCTTGCTCACTTTCTTTTCTTGTGTTAAATGCAGCATCTCCTTTGTTCACTGTTATTTAAATTCACACAACTATTGAACGTTTACTGAAGCCAATAAAGAAGTGAAACATTACTGGA
>JBCAUG010499421.1:0-49633 GCA_038406175.1 Haplosyllis leylae
ATCTACATCTATAGACCCCCATCTGCAGACTAAATTTACATAGCCCAGATCTATACAGACTAGATCTATTGCATGTGTTTTTGTTTTTTACCAGAGATGTAAATTTAAAAATCACTTTAAATACTAATTTCTTTTTGGGTGTGAAAAAATTGCGAAATTTCACAAAGTGACATTTTGACCCCCCCACCCCCCAACCCCCTTAACCTTGGGACCCCTTCAACCTGCAAATATTATCAAGTGCGCACACTGTTCGAAAGACGCGCCGCCAAGACATTGGCTGCTTCATTTTTTGCAATTGAATATTTCTGATTTTTATGATTTTGATTTACCAGGGAGTTCAGTGATTCTATTTCTTGAATCCTTTTGTTCACATTTTCCCCAAAAAGTTTCTTCGAGCACAGAGGTAAAATATTCGACGAATAATGCCAAATAACCACGAAATGAAGGATTTGGCTCGCTTTGACACCTGTATTTATTATTCTCAAAACACTGTATTTATTGCATCATTTTAGCCTTATTCAATGTGATAATGAACAGCTAAAAATAAATGGTTCTAAAAATGATAAAAAACTTAAAGCTTGAAACTTTCAACTTCGATTTAGAGGCAGGAATGCCCGTGTGGTTACTAACAACTTAAGGATATTTTGCGTCGAATAAAGCATCTTAGTCACGTAGACCACGTATTTCTTACTTCCTTGTAAGAAAAATTCAAATTACGCACTTCTAACAAACGTAGAAACGCTGTTCTTGGCGTAATACGTATGATACTTTGAAGGAGTTTTAATAGTTGACTTTTAGTTGGTATCTGTTGGTTTTGCAATCAATTTAAATTGAATAAAACCAGGGTAGGTAATAATTTTAGTCGGGGCTGTGTGTATGTGTGTGTATGTCTGTCTGTTGGTCTGGTGATAACCTCTGAGTGCTTCAGCAAGGTACTTCATATTAAGAATATAGATACATCTATGCAATATCTAGGTCAACTTTGAATATCCAGGTCACTTGACCAAGGCCAAGGTCAAATGAAAAATGGCATATTTTATCTGACCATTACTTCTAAAGGATCCAGTTGATACACATTAAGGGTGAAAAACTCTTTTTGAGTTGTAACTTTTGACACGGTTTTTACCATCCCGAGGCAATAAATTAAGAGACGTTTACCCTACTTTATTTGTGAAGCGAAGTCCGCGTCATGCTGTTTTGTTCATTTTTCCCTGAAACCATTCTTATTGGTGGCTCGTTAGAGTCACCTTAGTGGTTAAGTTGGAGGACCCTTAACATCCTGTGCCACCCCTTAACATCTTGGGACAGTGAGCCTTTGGCAGTTTTGTGAAAACGAGGCCTACTTTAACCTGCAGTCATTGGTTAGAATTTGTTTACACAGAATGCTGCCATGATGCCATTTTGGACGTGGCACCAATTGGGTCAATGACGCAACATCATTTTTCTCATCGTTAAAGTTACAGAACTTTGTTTAATTCTTCTCATAGATAAAATACATGAACAAGGGATTTTTAAAGTTCTCCTCAACCACAGGTGCTTCTGTAAATTTATGGTCAGAGCAGTTACGGACATGAGGATAGTCAGAATTTTCATGTATCGTATTGATCGAGGAATTTTGAAAAAATAAAATCAATCATCATAACGTTATGCGTCATTTGTTAACTAGAAACAAAATCTTTTGCGGCAACAACGTTTAATGCAGATTGAAGTATAATTATATTTACATTTCCCGAAATGTCTGAAGTTGTTAAAGAGAATCAGTGCAAAAATCCACAACACACTCACATTCTTTGGGCTGATTACTGTTTAAAGTTACCAGGGGGGATTAGCGCGGCAGATTGCATGTAAACTGACTAACTTAAATCAAGTTTAGGAAAAACATAAAAATTAAAATTTCTCTTTCAGTACTTTCACAACTGTTTTTAAAATATGCCTATACGGTCGGCATTTTGATTCATCAGTGTACCCACATGGAATTTTCTGAGTGCACTTTTCCAATTCTTCTAAACTTTTAAAAAACCATTTGATTGCAGAAAATTTGAATGAATTAAATCAAGTTCATTGACAAAATGTTTTTTTTTAAGTTTAGAAGAATTGGCAAAGTGCCGTCAGAAAAATATATGTGGACAAACTGATGAATCAAAATGTCTAGGGTATAGGCATATATTAAAAACAGTTGTGAAAGTACTGAAAGAGAAATTCTAATTTTTGTGTTTTTCCAGTTTACCTGCGATCCGCCACGCTGATCTACCCTGGTTACACAATGCACTCGAAAAACAAGCAAAGTTACATTTGTGATCGAATTGGAAGAGAGTATAAACTCCTAATTCACAGCAAAGTTCTTGTCAATCTTTTCAGCAAATCTTTTACATTTTAGTAAAATTTATTTCATCATTACCAGACTTCTTCATGTAAGAAAATATTGTTTGAAACCGTGTACAAATGGATTTTATCGGCCCAGTCATTCCAGAGTCGGGGTGGATGTTTGCTTCATCGTCACCACAACCATTCACCACATCTTGGCTTTCAATGCTGTACATGCTTTCGCGATCATAAATCACCTCCTCGGTAAGTTCTGGTCTCAACTTTAGCAGAGGAACACGAGGCATTGCTTTACAAAGACGCTTTTTCATCATTTCCTACAAAGCGTTTTTTTATATTCTTATTTAGCGAAAACGGAAAAATGTATATGTTTGTAAAAAAAATTAGGAAAAAGTTCATGTCAGAGTAGTATTATGTTTTTAACGACAATTTAATGCTTTGAAATTTTACATTCGATCAAAGGGTCGTTAAAAACGTAATACTACCGGTTGCCATATCATTTGTGCGCTTTGCTGTAACAAAGAATAAGGATTTACCAAGTTGTGGCACCGTATGTACGTATGATTTTCCAAGTAAAACTTGAGGTCAGCATCAAGATCTCCAATACCCACATCACCAAACAAGACAGGTATTAGGAATTTGTTTCTTCCATTTCCGGTTGCATGCGAATGCGCATCACGAAACTCCTTCATGCACCACAGCGATTCTGCATAGGTCCTGTTTTGTAAATAATACAATTTGTTTCATTTTTTAAAAAAAAATTGTTCTTTTTGTGGAGACACTGATACCCCTGTTAATTTGCTTCATTCACACAATCTTTCGGTGAGTGTTGTGAACACAAATTGAGTCAGTGCTACAGAACATGGGAATTGCAAGATTTTAGTTTGAGTTATTAATTCTTTCAACAATCCAATTTTATAAAATGAGGACTCTACCTAGAGATAACAAAGATTATTCTCCGACTGTGTACAGTAGCATCTGCAATGCTATGCGGAATGTAGACACCAGGACAGAAGTCCCTCTGATGCCAACATATTTTTAAACCACATTCCTCCAAATAGGCGATTATTTCCGATTCCACAAATTCCTCTTGGACGTGGCTGAGGAAAAAAAAATAGTTTGATAAATATTCACCAAATTAATTCCAAAAAGGTGTTATAGAATATGTGCAGCTAAATAGTGTAGTTAACATAAATACCTGTAACTGACAAAAGCATCGTATTTCATTTCAGACAAATCCTGTGAATCATCGTCGTTAGTGAAACGAGCATAATGATCTTGATCAATGACCACTTCTTGTTCAATATTATAGCTGCTACTATAACAATTGTGCACCCTACACATAAGGTTATTGTTTTCCACAGTGGAAAAGCACAGCCTAAAGCTGATGAATCTCTATCAACTCTATTGCTGCAATTTTTAATCACAACATTCTGTACTTGCTCAAATGTCCAATTTCCAAACGCACAATTCTCAATATTGACATTTGTTGAATATTTGATCTCCATGGCCAAAAATGCAGTTTCGCAGTTTATCATGTTTAAGTTAATACGGGAGAATTGCCAATATGAATTAAGGAAGTTTAATCCATCCATGAAGACAGTCATAGTTTCAGATACATTTTCATTTGAAGAAATTTTAAGGTTAGATTTTGCCAACATTGGATATATTTTCTGAAATGATTAATCAATTCTGAATTTATACTTTAAATAAAGGAGAACAATTCTGTAGAACTTATTGAATTGAGAATTGAAACAAATATCAAAGCTTTGTGATGTACCCAAAAATTGATCGTAAATCTTACCATAGTTTGTTTACTGATGGTTAAATTTGTTGAAGTAATAATCTGGAGACCTATTCCAGGTTGACTAGATGTGTTGTAATAGAGAAATAACACATGTTCCAGTGATAGACACCCTGTATCTCCACACGTGCTCTCATCACTACCGTTTGATGAAATGTGATATGTGCTATAATGTAAGGCATCGCCTGAGGAAAGAAAATTTATTCTCTAATTGCTTAGTATTTTACTGTATGCTCGTCTAATAGGTGTTAAAAGACATGTTTCATGTTCCTAGTTTAATTTCCAGGTCATCATGGCCAACAATAAGCAACTCTTTAAAATGATCATTTTCATTGGTTTCTGTGGATCTGTGAAAATGGATACTCACTATCTGTATCAGGCTCTTGTGAACTGACGCCAGAAAACAAAACGGTAAATATTCCCAAAATAATTAAAATACACATAAGAAAATTAGAGTTTACTTTTAAACTATTTTCCATCATGAATGAGAGAAAGTAGCTGATGCGTTGTGTTATACAACACAGCGTCTTATATTATGTGGTTTTATGGCCCCGAGTTAGACCCTCAGAAAAATGTGGTAATTTTCAAAGACGACAGAAACCCATGGATTTTTCCAACATATATAAAATATCAGGCAGTGAAAGTTTCACGAGGTGGCTCGCACCCCTCGCACCCTTCGCACCCCAACCTTCTCACCCCTTGCACCCTTCTCACCCCTTGCACCCTTTCGCACCAGATGTTACCTCTTTGAAGACCAAATTACAAATGACAAATATGTGACATTGCATCACTATTTATAGTCTTTCTGGGGTACAAAGGGTGCAAAGGGTGTGAATGTTGTGAAGGGATGCAAAGGGTGCAAAGGGGTGCAAAGGCTGTGAAGGCAATAATAAACTAGGTTTGTGGGTCCCCACCACACTAGGTTATAAAAAGTTCGATTACAACATATAGTGGTTAGGTGTCCCCACTACCTGCAGGTACAAGCCCCATCTCATATACAGTCACTGAACCACAAAAGGCCTTCGTAGGTCCCCACCACGGGCCCAAAATTTCAGGGCAAAAACAGCCAATCAACCACTAAGGTAACTCTAACGAGCTACCAATCAAGGTTTTTGCAAATGAAAGCATTCCAGGATTTGTTTGGTGGGTTAAGTTTCCTTAATATGAGAAAATTTTTTCTAATGTCAATGCAACACATACTCCAATAGATACTGGTGGGTAACTTTACCAGAATCTCTATTAACCGACGCTTTTATTTAAAAAAAAATAAGAATCTATACTGTTTAAAGCTAGCCATTCAACTTTCGAGATAGCGTTGAAAAATTTCGAGTACGATCTGATGTTCACAACTTTTCATTGCTAGCAATGATAGCTCTTTCGGCTCCCCAATCATTTACGCGCATACTAATTCACAATGGTATTTTGCTCATTAACACCCAATAATGTCTGGTACAAAAAAGGTCACTGGCTAGGCGGCCATATTCGGCCATATTTTGTGTAGCTGAGTATGCTGGAAAATTCCAATGTTACTCAGATGTATTTAACATAATTGTACAGTACTGTTCTTGAGATAAATGTATTGATTGTTTGTTTATGATTGAAAATATAATTTTTTACAAGCCAGCATTGTAAAGGTGGGTCAGAACTTTCTGATCTCCTCGAAATTGTCAAAATGTACTGAAGTTCCTTCAGGATGAAAAAGAGGTGATATTTTTGCCTTACTAAATAAAAATACGCTTCAGGAAAGTTCATATAATTTCATTTGATTTTATATGGACTGTATGGTGGCGCCTGCCCTGTAGCATAGGCCATGTGTGGATGTTTATGTAAATCCATTTGAAGAGAAAAATCTAGGGTAATATTAAGCATTTATTAAACTCTAAAATATAACACTATACTAAGTAATGTTCTTGAAATTATTGATAAGGTAGGCGATTATCCTTTGTACATGTTTGCTTAATCAATCTGTAGTTATCTGCGGTAAATTACGAGTTCGGATAATAAGGATGACAATGTTGCTATTTATATTATTATTACTTTTGCCAACTATTTACTCATGTAAGCAAAAGATACCCACTAGAGAAGAACTTATCGCAATCCTATTGGGAGTTTACATTGAAATATTAATGAGCATATCTCACTCAGAGACATTCATATCACATTAAGGGCCTATTCACACCAAGCGAGAGCCGCAACGCTAGGAACGTCGCATAGATTTGTACCAGTATCATTCACACTGGGCTGTTGCTGCTGGATTTGTCGCCAGCGGGAACGCTGACACTTGGTGTGAATACAGCTTAAATGTGGGACATTTATTATATTAAAAATTCCTGGTAGTAATAAAATACACCTGCAACATGTGAGATGAAAATTGTGTTATGTATAATGTTTAAATTTTTGAATGTAGTTTATTTACTTGTTTTGATGTTAATATTCTTTTCTTTGGTTGATATGACGCAATAATGACGCAGATGGTTTCCTTTGCACAAACCTGGTGTGCGTCTATATTTACCTGAAACACGCACGAATATGTTAAAAAGAAAGCAACGGAATGTGTTTATTGTTACTCTACTTTTTAACCTTTGAAAATGTTTAGAAATTTGAGATATCTGTAATTATCAAATAAATAAATAAAACCTTTACATTTTAAAGTATTTAACGAATCTTAAAACTCAGGAAACTGTTCAGAATAGTTAACCTTTTCCAAAATATTCATGCGTTAATTTGCAAACAACTCAAAGACAAAATTATTAATAAATAATGAACTATACAACTATCCTTAGTACGCACATTTATCCAGCTCAACTCAAATGTTTAGATTAACAAATCTGTGGCTGCGGAAGTTGGAAATGTACATACAGATGCAATGGAAAAGGTTAATCATTCCAAAACCAAGAAACAAATTAACTCTACATCAAATCATTGTTTGATTCAGCGAACACTTGGTGAACACACATCACATCGCTAATCTTCTCTTCTTTGACGCATGTTTGCAGTCCACATGTCAAGAAATACATCTACATGTCAGTTATGACTGCATAAAGGTCGAATCATATTCTTATATTCGAAACAGCAGTTGCCTACATGCTAGACATAGAGGAGGGTTGCTTTCTAAAATGCATCATATGACCAGTCGTGTATAGTCCGACGCACGAGGGAGTTCGTCTTATCCAAAGAAACCGTTTTCATCTCGGTGGCGAATTTCCAGATGAAACATTAAAGAGACACCAATTTACACAGTACAGAGTTTCGTTCAAAAATAAAATTCTCTACAAGTAAATGTTTCAAACACAATACACATTTTACAAGTATGTCTTTTCGGTGCATACACTAACATTCGTCTTCATTGTCGTTTTCGTTTTCAGCAACTTTCAAATGCACAGTTTCAGACTCATTGTCATAACATGCCTTCGCATCCTTGGGCCAGTTAATGTTATTTGCGTTTGTTTCTTTGGGTACTATAACAGATTTGGCATCCTGAGTCACTCCAACTGTGGTGTACTGAGTGTTCAAACCATTCATAGAACTATGGCGATGTGACCTAAATAAGCAAGGTACAACTTGCTTGAACTCTTTCTTGAAGTTTTCATTCATCCAAGCGTACAAAAATGGATTGTACACAGTAGAGCTCATTGCAATCACATGTGCAATGAAGAACACTAAAACAAAATATTTCCACTTGGCTATCTCCTCCCGATATTCAGAAGAGATGTGTACAACATTTAGAGGCAGCCAGCAAACAACGAATATGGCAACCATAGCTATCAACATCTTGTTGGTGCGTCGCTTTCGTTTGATTTCCAATTCATCTCGTTCCCTGGAATGAAAACACATTGTTCATTAACATACTTTAAGGAAGATAATTATACAGTGCCACACCAATTAAGTTGCCATGTTATCTAAAGTCGCAAAAAAAGACACAATGGCCTTTATTTAGTTGTCACAATGAAAACATACTGGTACCTATTTCTTCCACTCCCTATCTTAGCTCGCGCCCTTATGCGCAGAACCATGCTGACTTTCGTGTAACAGTATGTGATTATGGAACATGGAACAATGTACTGCAGGATAAGGTTTGTTACTGTGAAGAACTGACGAGCTGTTGTCTTCGGCCAGTGTTCAAAGCAGACGTATGCTTGTTCAGTTTCGTCCCACTCCACCTATTCAATTAAATCAACAGTTTGTTCAAGGAACTCGGTTTGGTTTTATTAGTCCCTGATGAAAAAGGTTAACGATTCACTTGTGGCAATTATTGATGGTGCTCTGAAACATGAAACTTGCTGCGATATTTGCTCATTATGCACCAATGCCTTTCCTCAATGAAGCATATTACCTACCTTTTGATATATAGCTAGTGGTAATGATATGGAGACAGAAATTATCCATATGGCAACAATAAGCAGCAAGCAAACGAACACCTTCATTCTTGGTTTGAAAGGATGTACTATCACAAAATATCTGAAAATAGAAAGTATAACATGATTCAGAAAGCTATTCACACTGGGTCTCCATGAAACAAGAATATAGATAAGTCTTAAAGGTGCTTTGATCTGCAGATGTAGAGAATGTTTCTAGATGTTCAGCCTGTTGCTCAACACATAAACAAAATAAAACAAAATACCTGTCAATGGCAATGGCTGTACTTGTTAATGTCGATACATATACAGAAACACCAAGAGTCATAGGAACAATGTGACATAATGCATCTCCAAACACCCAAGACTTGAGGAAGGCAGACAGAGGTGTGAAGGGTACAGCAAGTAGGCACATCATAATATCACTGACTGCCAAGTTCGTGATGAAGATATTTGTAATAGTCTGCATGGATTTGTTTCGTACGACTACGAAGACCACCAGCAGATTTCCTGATATCCCAACAATAAAAATGACGATGTAGAATGTAATTAGTATTCCTCTCAGCCACACTTCTTGTGTAATGTCATCCGGAAGCTCTTCGGTTGTGTTTGATATGGATACATTGCTCGTCGTGGCTGGCAGCAGTGTTGTGAGGCCGGACTGAGCCACAGCGGCACCCTGGTCAGGTACCTTTGCTTCACTGATATCCATGTCAGACATCCTGGTCTGATGTGTATCCTACACTTTGTATTATTTGATTTGGAACCAATAAGTGTCTCCTTCAATTTGCCTGTAGAACTGTTTTCACATTCTAGACGTTTATCTGGAAAACGGAAAGAAGAGTACTTCAGAACGAGAAGCTGCATCTGGAATTCTAATGTAGACTATCAATGGGGAAGAGTTGGCCACTATGCAAGGTAATACAAACCACAACTTTGGTATTGACGCTGTTCTTTTCTGTTTACTCTTGGGCGATGGATTAATGTTTCGGATCATATCTCGCGTTCACACCCTGCAGGAAGTTCAATAAATTCTACCATTTGCGATGATTTCAGTAAATTCGGTCCCGAGTATTAGTATGGGCGTCTATGAGAATTTTTTTTATATTTTAAAGTCTACATGAAATGTTGAAATATTTGCATCAAACTTCTTGGTGTACAATTGCAGATATTATGAAGGAGATCCGAGCTACGTTGAGACTTTTCAACTTTTTGATTTGTAACATGTATTAAAATGGTACTTAAAATTAGAATCACTTTGTACTACTCAAAATAAGAAACAAATCTTGAAAAGTCTCAATGTAGACCGGATGTCCTTCATATAATGTACAATTATATCCAAAGAAGTTTCATGCAAATATTACAACATTTCCTGTAGACTTTAAAATACAAAAAAAAATTCTCATAGACCCCCATACTAATACTGGGGACCGAATTTATTATTTGTCTCGCAAAATGCCGAATTTATTGAACTTCCTGCAGGGTGGTTCAGAAGCACTAACAGCAAATAATGATTGGTCGAGCCCAAAAAGGTTCAAATGCTTTTTTTAAAAATAAAATATGACTCTGTGCACTTCACATCGTGAGTCAGATATTTTGTGAAATGACATTTCTCATGCAGTTGAGATTGGTGATTTTTTTTCCGTAAATTTCGCGGGAAAGATATTTATGGAACACAAGTTTCTGGTTTCTTTATTTTTCGTTTTACTCGTGTCTGGTGTTTACATTGAGAAATACGCAACTTACCACATCCTTTTCTGTCATCAAAATCCTGCGCAGACTATCTGAAAGTATGTAAAATAGAAAAAAGAAATGACAAATCAGCTGTAACACTAGAATGAATAAAAACATTATCAATCATAAGTTCTAAAGCTGTATTAACGGGACATAGGCAAAACAAATACTCGTTGAAATGTGACAAACGGCACAACATGATGATATCTATCAATCACTAATATGTACTCTGTAACATGAAACAAAATAATTAAAAGAAATTCTATCAAACGTACCGATGATTCGCAAAAATGCAGATTTTAAGTCTGTTTAGACTTCAAAGTTGACAATAATCAGCCACTTTGACTTCGAAATCGTAATCTAATTAATAGATTAGATTATTTCCTGACACACATGAGTTTGATGGCTTTTTGGGAAAATGAATTGCGGTTTTACAAAATATAATCTGAATGAAACTAACGACTTTGTTTAAAGAGAAAATGATATGCCATGTAGTCGTCAGTAGCTTCCTTTGCAATATTCAAAATAACCCAATTCTTTCTCGATTGTCCAATTTCGAGTTTGAATTTGTGGTATAAACATTTTGAAATTAAGGAAAAAAAGACATGACTGCGTAGTCATTACATCGATTTGAATCCGACCTGTGATCAATATATCTCTCTAAAAGCATTTTCTATCACTTTGACACAAACATGAAGAGTTATTCCTTCTTTTCGATAAGCTTTGATGGTTTTAAGAGAGGCTTTATGGGGATCATCGAATAGTTAAATAAGCTCCATTATTTACTGATTTCTTTGGAAAAATAATTTTGTCTTCTACGAGCTGACTCTTCAAGCCACAAGGGGCTCGAAACGGCAATTCTCGATTCGCCAGAGCCGTACCGTGGAAATTTATTCACAGACATATGCGTATCGTCCCTCCTGTGATAATCCGAGCAAGAGTTCCTCGCTACCTTTTTATAGCTCAAGTTTCAGTTCATTAAAGCAATTAGAAGGCAGCAGATTGAAGACACAAATTGAGTCTCACTTTTCATGTCTTAGAACTAGAAGCCAAATTGGTTTTTGAAGGTTTCTCTCAGGCACAGACCCAAGTTTGCCAAGAGGGCGGGGCAGCTGCGGAAAAGAAAAGTTGCCGATGTGGCCATGATCTATGGCCTGCTCAAAGATACTGGAAGCAGAAGGGTTTTCAGCACTGAAATAAGCATTCTCCCATATTCTCGAGACTTCCTTCAAATTTGTGAATGAAGTTTAACACAAAAAAATTACAATTACAGAGCATTGTACTTCAATGTCTCAGACATCTTTATGTCTAAGACAATTTCATTCTTTATGTTCATGACAAAAGTTCTGCCCTTTGATTATGTAACTTAATTTGGTATGCTGGGTGAAGTAAGGTAAGAAATTTTTAAAGGAAAATATTAAAGGAAAAAAGGAGTTGAATTTAAAGATACACTGTGTGTTTGCATTATTTTGATATAAGTTCTGAGTCAATGTATTCCAAGGAGTAATTTATATTTTAAAACAGGTAAAAAATCATCATTACATTTGTTTAAAACCCACTCATAAATATTTATGATAAAGAAATAAAAATTGTAACTAAGAACAATTGAGGTTTAGGTGTACACCTAGTGCCTCAAACTATGTAGAAACCAAGACCAAAAGCCAAGACTTTACCTTTAATTTGCATTTATTTAAGAAATGCCCAGTAAAATGAGGTTGGGAACATTTTAAACATGAATTATTAAAATTGAGAAATATTAAAGAAGTAAAACGCCGAATGAAGAAAGGCAAATTAATAAGGCAAGAAACTGAACAGTTCCCTAAAATGGATCTCTCTGGATCTGTATCTGTCTCCTTTTGGATTTCGGGCGCGGAGGGCGGGGGGAAGCCTACACTGGGTTTTACAGGTCAGAGGGATGTAACGTCACCTCCATGCTCATTTGCTTACAAACGTCCATGCCCGCATTTGCTCTCAAAGGAAAATTACCAGGGAAGGAAGAATAACTTTGGTGGCTCGTCTGCGAGTTGTTGGTGGGATCTCTGAGAAGAACACAAAACAGCTCTAAAAATTTGTGAGGTTTAATTGGAACACAAAGCCCTTTTGAAACTAAATATCTATGGACATGTCAGCAAATATTAGAAACATCGTTAATCTGTGATAAGGGACAAGTGCGGTCACATGGATTGAAAATCAGCCACGATATGCAAGGTCTCTTTACAGGGGACTTTGTGCAAATCATTGCAGGTGTGTTCACTGTCAGTGAAATAGACGACTGATGAACTAGCCTTCATTCAAACCACAATCGTAGATAGGAATCTCACGGTACAAGGACGTCCCATTTACCTGACGTAAGTGTTTCTTTGGGATGTTACAAGAAATTAGCGGGAAGCAGTCAGCAGTCTACATTTCAATCTGTGTTCTAACACAAGCAACGTATCATCTTTCAATTTATGTTCACAAACAAGAAAGTGCTCCTGCGTGAACGCAAGAGGCATACCGCCCGCCGCATAGCAAGTGCTTGCTCTGCTGTCCTATCGGGGGGGGGGAGGCTGGGGTACCCCCCCAACTGTGGGACTGAGTACTCTCCCCCCAGACAGACCCCTCTGGACAGACCCCCTGGCTATGTGTATGATCTGAGTACCCCTCCTCTGGACAGACCCCCTCCCTGGACAGACCCCTGGCTATGTGTATGATCTGAGTCCCCCCCCTTGTTTAACAGACACAAGCCTGTGAAAACATAATCTCCCGTCGTACTATGTACGCGGGCGGTAACTAGCAACTTCCTCATTGTTCCTAGCGAAAATGTAAGCAACCAACAGTGCCATCTATCTTTGCAGGATTGTAGAAACCGTTTTCGTCTCGCCACCACTGAGTGTGCTAAAAAAACCTTCGTGTGACCACAAAATCCTGGACCACTCGGGGAATAAATCAGTCACCAAATCATACAAGTTTTTCTACGATGCACCGATAAGTAATAATGATGGAATTTCATATGTAATAACCAGTGTCCCACCCCTGGAACCATCTTACAATTATGGAGCCTATTAACCTACAAAACAATTTTTCTGTTAGCCATAACGTTATTCTAATTGCAATGTTTTGATATCAACAAAATAATGCCATTGAAATATGAGCCGCATTTAGTTCACGTTTGAAGGTGTGTATCCTATTTCAATGCAATTAGTTCCTTGCGCAGACACGCCCTCAAAAGCCGGAATATTAAAATAAAACTGGACGGTAATAATGGTACAAAAGCCAGGACCACCTCACTCACAGCTACCATCGCCTGTGCACAATCGAGTTTTTCCTAAATAAAACAAATCTGACTTTTCTGGCATTTTTGCTTCAAAAAGTTTCAGCAAAAAATAAAGTTGCCTTCAGTGGGAAGTAAACTAACAACAGTTGCCACCATTAATTTAGAAATCTAATGCCTTATCCACTCTGCCAATTTGTCATACCTTGCCAGTCTCAGACTTCCAGACCCTTATTAAGTCATGTTTTATTGTATCTAGAAAAGTTCATAAAGTGAAGTGTTGCATGAAACAAAGTTCAATTTAAGGATTTCCAATTCAGCACATGTCTGGTTAGCACAATTGGATACGCATCAGACTTCAAAACCACTGAAGGTCAGTTTTGGGAGTTCAATTTCCATTTGAGGCAACTATATTTTTGCTGAAACTTTTTAAACCCCTCAGTGTCAATTTTGTACAAAATGCCATAAATTTCAGGTTTGTGTCAGAAAAAAACTCAACTGGATTCCGGAGATTCACTTTGGTGCACGATCAGCTGACAATGACGGCCAGTCTGGTCCCCCATACAAGCACTAGTGGGATCGACTCCGCCACCAGGATTGGCTTGAAGAAATATTACACGATCCAAGACACAAAGTTTGAGCACTCTCCATCATCCTGCGAACTTAACGAAGTTTCATAGAATGTTAATTTTCAATTTCCTCACGTAAAACATATAACAAGAGACAAATGTGCAAAAAGACAATGTTTTCAAAACAAAGGTATCATGAAACAGTACACATTCTCTTTGAGCTGGGAGAAATAAAATGTATCCATAAACAGATGATTTTTACATGTAGAAGCGAAGCATACTTTATTAAATCACTCATTTACAATGTACATTATGATATACAATTGTCTTTGTACAATTCTCACAAATTCTAAAAGTATGTACAATAATAGCAAAATATACGATGTTACAGTAAACGACACTTTGATATTGGATCTTCTTACTTAAGATAGTAAGGAAAGGGATTAAATTGGGGCTACGCGAATGACATTTCATGCGAACGTTGGATGACAGTGAAGTGGAAATTGGATCCAACACTCAAAGCTTTCTTGCAGACTATCCCACGGAATCGAAGGATGGGGATATCAATCCCAGTTTTAGTATGTGTACATATGTTCTTCGTCTTACCTTCCATGTGTTATATAAAATTGATATACATGTATTACACCATTATTACACCTACACTTCATATAAAATCACAAAGAAACAGTTCGTGTTTGTATTAAATGTCACCTCAGGTATTTTTGCAAAACACACACATGTTGTCTTCAAGAAATGCAGTGTTCCTTTTAGTTTTCAGCTAATAATGTTAAACAATGTCAGAGAAACATACTTCGTTTTGAAAGGTAAGGAAATGGTAATTTACTTAGAGAAATATATTCCAAACTTCTATTGTTCGAAAAATCTATTGTTCAAGCGATTGTAAATTATTTTAATATAAAATATCCTTTGTTGTGCTAACCACAGAGGAAGCCATCTGCAAAAGTGACTTTGATGGCTTAAAGCTGCAAAATAAATCATTTGGTTTCTTAATTTAATGTTAAAACGATTTCTGCTTTTTATTCAAAGCACTTACACAAGTATCAAAGCTTCATGTAAGTAAATATTGAAGCTAAGGAGATGATATGCCGCACAATTTTACGTCACACTGCATGGCATTCATAAAAGTGTAACCTGATATATCCTTCTTCTTAGTTCTGTGTGCATATTTTAGTTGTGGGTTTGGGATCTTAATTGGGGCAGGATGCCAATTTGTTTTGATGGCAAGCTTTCATCTCATTTCGCGATATTCCTGCAAGGAGAATTTCAGGGTGAAAGTAATTCGAAAAACTCCTACCCGAGATTTTCATAAATTGACCTGTATGCCAATTTGCTAGATCTTTTCAATCTTTTGACAAATCTTACTGACATATGTGGTACATTATTAGTCACTATTTATGAACGAGTCATTCGGAAAACAATAGACATTGTTGAGCCACATTGATCTGGTATGAAAGAAATTAATACTTGTCAGATTTGGCAGATTTTACAGAAGACAATGAACAAAAAACTCGACCGCAACACAACTGATCCAGTTTTGCCGGTATTTCTCAGATTGATACTACTGCATTCTTTTGATATGTTATTTTGTCATTATTCCCTCCACAACAAGAAGGAAACAATGGCTACAGTACTTTCCTTCTTTTGAATCCTTCTTTGAATTTTATGCGACAAATCAGCATGTAAACACGATTTAAAGTTATTTTGAGCTGCAAGCTTTTTTGTTCAGCTATTTATACTGATAAGATGGCAACAACACCGAGAAGAGTATCAATCTTCTTCCGCATTTTCGTTATCGGCAACTTTTAAATGCACGGTCTCAGATGCGTTGTCGTAGCAAGCTTTGGCATCCTTGCCCCAGTTGATGTTGTTTGCATTTTTCTCTTTGGGCACTGGTGACCTATTTTGAGGGATCATTACAGATTGCGTATCAACCGTGGTATACTGGGTAGTTAGGCCATTCATCGAACTGTGACGACGTGACCTAAATAAGCAGGGAATAACTTGCTTGAACTCTTTCTTAAAGTTTTCATTCATCCAAGCGTATAAAAATGGATTGTAAATGGTGGAGCTCATTGCAGTCACATGTGCAATGAAAAACACTAAGACAAAGTAGTTCCACTCTGTTAATGTTTTAAGATATTCTGATATTATATGTACAACATTAAGAGGTAACCAGCAGCAGACAAAAATGGAAACCATAGCGATCAACATCTTGTTGGTGCGTCGCTTTCGTCTGATTTCTAATTCATCTCTTTCTCTGAAATTAAATAAAACATAATAAATAATCTATTCAACAAAACATGTGACATGTAATCAATAAATAGCTCCGAGGACAGTCTGTTACAAAAATCTGAAAGATTAAATAATATAATAATAATAATAATTTATTCGTACCAAGCTTTACAGAGATATCACCTTATGTCGTTCTTTTTCATATATTTACAGCGGTAGCTGGTACCGGACATACATAGTCAACATTGACTCTCCACCGTGGTGGCTGTATGCCCGTATACAAAAATTTATATGTTGTAATGTTAATGTTAATGAAAATGATGAACTATAAATAAAACAATTTTAGAAAGTCACAGTCTGGTGCGTCTATGTACAAAAATAAAACTTAAAGTCTTGAGTATACATCGTTTGCCAAGAATGTCAATAGTTGCATCCTTTAAATCCGATATCTTTCAGAGTTCTTGATGTTATTGATGATTGTACTTAATAAAACTGGTTCTTTCTCAAAAGCGTTTGTGCGTATTCTTCATTTACTACGTCTTTTACGGGTTCGACATAATTTCAAGTGTGATTTCTATAATATCACAATATATTAAGTGAATACTCGATAAATATTAAATATGCTTAAGGAACAAAACTTCCTCAATATAACAAACATGAAATAATCTCAACCAAGCACCATCGAAGTTAGGTCCATACGTTCTGGAATTTCGTTCCATACTTGCCATATTTTAATGGTATTTGTTTTGCATTCCAACATAAGTGACCAATATATTCACCTATTTTTAGAACCACTTCCTATTTTAGCTTTAGCTCGAATGCGTAGAACGATGCTGACTTTTGTATAACAGAAGCTGATAATTGAACAGGGAACAATGTACTGCAGGATAAGGTTTGTTACTGTGAAGAACTGACGAGCTGTTGTCTTCGGCCAGTGTTCGTAACAAATAAATGCTTGCTCAACTGGATTCCAGCTCACCTAAAATTACATAGGAAAAAGTGGAATCATAAGATAATAAGATAAAACTGTATCATTCTTTTCTGAGCAACAGTACAGCCCAAACTCATCTATGACACGTTATGAAGTTAGTCAATACTTACCCTTTGGTAAATAGCTAGTGGTAAAGATATGGAAACAGAAATGATCCAAATTGCAATAATAAGCAGCAAGCAAACGAACACCTTCATTCTTGGTTTGAAAGGATGTACAATGACGAAGTACCTGAAAAAAGAATACTTACATAGTCTTTTTCACATACTAATATTTTCGCATAAAACGGTATTGTAATAAAATATGAAAGGTCTGTATTACCTGTCAATGGCAATAGCTGTGCTTGTTAATGTTGATACATATACAGAAACTCCGAGGGTCATTGGCAGAATATGACATAACGCCTCTCCAAACACCCAGGACTTGAGGAAGGCAGACAGAGGTGTGAATGGTACAGCAAGTAGGCACATCATAATATCACTGACTGCCAAATTTGTGATGAAGATATTTGTAATAGTCTGCATGGATTTGTTTCGTACCACTACAAATACCACCAGAAGGTTTCCTGATACTCCTAATATAAATATGACGGTGTAGAAGAAAATGAGAATTCCTCTCAGCCACACTTCATGGGTGATCTCGTACGGCTGCTCAGGTAAAGGGGAACTTTCAGACCCATTACTGTAGGTACTGTTCGACGTGTTGATTGCCTTGATTGGAAGCATAGTCGTCGCATCAACTAACGCACCTGCGGCGCTACGAATCAAGGCATGTGCACCGATATTATCTCTTTCTGACATCTTGCTTTAAGTCACATACAGAGTTTTTTTTTTCAGATAATGCGGCTTGTTTTAGGCAGATCGAGATCGTGTTCGCATCAGCAGTGTGTTATTGTTCTGTCTTCTTGTTGTTTTCGTAATTATCTGCGAAGTATAAGAAAGATGTTTACTGTTTATATGGCTTATAAATCCAAATTTGGACATAACCTTTTCAGTTTTGGTTGTTATTCTCTGACCAAGGATTTATTTTTGAGTATGGATATAATTCTCGCTAAAATGATTTCTTTTTTCCTCTGTAAGCTATAAACGTTCACAGGGATGCAATAACAAAGAGCCAGGAGAAAGAACAACATGTTGAATTCAATTTACATCGGGTGCATCTATTTGGCGTTAAGAAGTTGTCGACATTAACAGCAAGAGTAATGGGTTTTAAACTAAGGAAGTAGAATGTATTAAAATCCATCGCAACAGGTTGGGTTGGGAAGATCACACTTGATCTAAAATATCGTGGGAACTGGTGTACATTTAAAAATTGATGCGGTATTTTAGTCTATATTGCTTCAACAAATGATGGTCAGCCAATACAGAAATGATTCATTATTTGATGAACTTGAACAAAACCCCATAATTTTTTCAAGTCAAAGAAGATCGAATGAATAACGCGAGTAAAAGGATGTTCAGGTGTTCAGAACTAAATGGGTGCTAATTACTCCATTACTATGGTAATGTATCAATGGATTGTTTCTTGTTTGTGTGCTAGATACAAATTTTGGTGCACAAACCATTGAAATTTGAATGCCACACAAGGCAGCATTTGTATTCTGAGTATTGGTAGATGGACTGGATGTTTGATTTTAATGGGTTTTCTACATCAATCAAAGTGTACAAAGTACCTGTTCAAATGAATAGTGTACACTGAAACATTTGACACCGTGCAGTGTAAAACGCAAAAGAATGTTACTGTCTCCCTTGGCAAATATTGATATCAAAATCACTCCGTACAAAAAACTCAGTGACCATTCTGTACAGTGAAGCGATTAGTTAAAACAGAATCCTATCAACATTAAAGAAGGTGATTTTGAAGCAACTGTGATTCCAGGTTATTCACCCCCAGCGACACCCAGGGAAATGAAGCATTAATTTTCATTTATACAGCAAACCCATGCACAAACTCTCATATTTGGTGCAGATCCACATTGGCGTACATTTAGCTTTCTCTAGCTTTGAAATCATATGGTAATGTGAATCAAACTAAGAACTTTTTTGGTATGAGTCTTGTTTGTGATCCATGGTTATTTGGAATTGACGCAGGATAATTTATGGAAGATATGTTATTTGCACTAAACTGTCTGTTGGTCATTGTCTTGTTTTTTTTATTACCAGAGAGTCTTACCTGACACAAATAGGACTCTTGTATCCCAAGAGCAATCTATTTCCCAAAAGAAACTTTATTAGAGGGGCTTGTCAACAGTTCTGAGTGTATACTGTCAACTGTCATGGTAACAGCATGACCTTCATTCTCCGTCATGAAAATCCAACGCTGCCAAGACATGCGTCTCTCGTTACAATAAGCAATCATAAGCTATTCTTATCTTTTTTCATTGGAAGTTCGCCGTTCTTTCCTGAAGGCACAATAGGTTACACCGAGAAATTCCTTTCATCCGTTTTACACTAACTTAATTAACTTAGCAATTGAATTTTAGGATCACAATTTTCTTTAACAATATTATAAAATACGACGTCATGAAAAGTCACAACAGGCTGGCCCATTGCTATGACGTAACATCATTATGACATCATAATGGTTTCTGCCTAAACAAATTCCCACCAGTGAGTGTAGCCAAAAGCCATATTCTCCAAATGCTATGGACCCCCCAAATCAATCACTTAGCTGACTCTAAACAAGCCAGCAAAAAGGACTTTCTGAATCTTAAATTGAGGTTGTTCAGCAATGTTGTCTTGAATTTCTTTTGGTGATTTTCTTGATTTCCCTCATAGACACTATCAAATAAGAATGAAATACAAGATTTTTATTTTAAGTATCTGGATCTCAGTCAGTATTTTTTTCAAAACAGTAGTTTTTGGATAATTTCACTTGTGATAAAATTGCGTTTGTTGACCTGTCAAACTGATTAATAACCGATTAAAAAAAGCAAACATCAAGTGATTTCTAAAAGCAAAGCAACACTAAAAGCAATACAATATACTGATATAGAAGCCATGCACTTGAACTGCAAATTTCTTCTGCATACATTTCACGATACGGGGACCTACAGTACATCTGACATAAGACGGGAAGTTTCAAGAATTTTACAGGCCTAACTGTACACATGTCAAAGAAGTATGAAAAAGTTTATGCTCTGCATTTCACGACCAAATGTATCAATTTACAGATCACAGAATGTGAGGACAGTGTGAAAGAGGTGGGGCAAACAAAAATGAAAGTAAAAGATTCCTACCTTAATATTTCAGATGTCTGGAAGGAAACAGCATGAAAGTACTCATGAGGTCCATTGTCTGGATTTGGTACTTGACCGTTGCAAAAATATCAAAAATGTCATTTTCCGCATGGATATTTGTTTCAATAAAACCGCACAAAAGGGATGCAAATGTTGTAGTGCCAATACTAGTATTTAAAGTGGTTCTATGATGATGAGCCAAAGGTCTGGCTTTTACTAATATTAATTTAGCTAACTGCATCGTAGCAAATCGAGCAAAAATCCAGAAATCGTATTTTGTCGGTAAAAATGTTTTATTTTCGTGCTGCTCTTTGAAATAAGACATCAAATGTATAATATGTACGTGACAATACGAATAGAAAGGTGACGATATCAATGTACATAAATATCAACAGGAAGAAATTACAAATAAGAACTTTTAAGACACGAGAGAAGAACATAGATATCAAAAGCCTTACACAGTACCAGAACCTTAGTAAATTAAAGAGAAGAAAGAAAATGAATCTCTTGAATTTCTTATTCTTATCACTTCTGTTTCAAATGTTCTAATTGAAAAATGTGATGAAGAGGAATCCGTATTCAGACGTAAGGAACGGATAGGTCTACAATACATTGAGAGATATCATTCCCAAGCGAGGACACCTATACATATTTAATTGATACCTAATAAATCTTGGGAATTAATAATTGTCATAAAATACAAAAAGAACAAACAAAAATTTCCATATACCGAGATCAAGATACCAAAGTCCCAGATTCACACACAGTAAAGGCCAATGAAACAGGTAATCAGTCAAAGTACAATTGCTTTGCAGATGAGTACGTTATTATACAATTCAAAATCTCTCGACAGGATTAACTTCAAATCAAATAATTACATGATTCCAACAGCTCAAAATTAGCTGACAAGACAGGTCACCTTAAGTTTCTTTCATGTGGTCTAAAAATTTAGATCTAATTGCAATGGCCATTTGCAGATATCTTAATGCTCCATCTTGCGTTGGAACATCCCGTTTTGCAGACGCAGTGCATTTCTTAATTACAACAAAATCTTGATTTGCTCATGTTTCGACAGTTAAAACTCCAGGGGAAAACAATACCCATAAAAATGGTAAAAATCCTGTTGCACAAAAATGTGAGCGAATACTCAAAACAGCAGAGAAAGATCTTTTCTATCCACTTGGAAACCTTGGAAATGGCACATTATTATTCCGAGACACGTTGGCAACGAGTATAATAAGGAGGCATCTCTGGTATAAGTGGGCAAAAGCCTGGCACATTACACTGTAATCAGGCAGACGTGGCTCATCCTCCTTTAACAGAAGAACAAATTGGCCTGTACGGTTTCGTGTTAGAAATATGTATTACTTTTATTCGTGTTGCGGCACTGACAAGAAAAAAAAGTTTTAATTGATGAATAGCTGCGGCCACAGTGGAAATCCGTCAAAACAGGAATGATTCCGTGTAGATATATCCGCTTAATCAAAGCATTTCAATTGATAGATTTCTAACTTGAAGAAAGATTTATGGACCTACATCAGAACGAACAGTGAACGAAATATCCCGCATCATTAACTCATATTGTCACTGCAGATTCACGTAAACAACAAGCAAAACCCCCTTCCTGAATATTGGGAGGAATTTCGAGGATTGATAAAATAAATGAACCTCGGTCGATCATGGAAGAGTAATATCCGTATTCGTGCACCTAATTACGCTGAAGTCCACACTGATGTTGATTTAAAGGAAATTTTTCTTGACAGTGGCAATTATCTTGGTCACAAGTTTGCAAGTTATGGAGTCATAACAGACAATATTTCCACTGTGGCCGCAGCTATTCATCAATTAAAACTTTTTTTTACAACTCTGATTTGTCTTTATTGTCGTGGCCTTCTGGAAGCTTCAGGAGGCTTATAGTTCAGGTGGTGTTAATATAAACGGCGAAGCTTCAAACATCCAGTTTCTTGTTTGCCTGAAGACTTTCCCTTTTTAATTCCGGAAAACCAAGCAAGGCAATTGTGAATGATATATGAAACCCAAAATACATCGTTTCGGTACTTCCGGGTATAACTGATGAAACTATAAAAGAAGAAAAGTTGTAGAACTGACAGTGGTCATTGGTGTCCAGAGACTCTTTGAAGTTGTAAGTTCCAGTTGGCTTGTTCGAAACAACAAAAAGTTTGACACTTTCCCCGTGTAGTTGCCATGCATGGTGAACGTGTGGACAAAACACAAAGTGAGCTCTTTGTGTGTTGAAAAGTTTTTAATCTGTTCCATTAAAATGATTAAAATACGGAATATGATACAAATGTTAATGGAGTCAAAATACAATTTTAAACGTTACTTAATGGCTTAGATTTTCCTTCTTGAATATTTCCAGCTCCAGTCAATTTGAAGGCTTAACTCTGAAATTCAACACCAACACAATTTGGCAAACGACAAGAAAAGAGGAATAAATTGCATTAAGAAACCTGTACGAATAAAGCAGTGTCCCTCAACACCTAATAGAGTTGGCTTCTTATGTGTAAACTGTCAGCTGCCATGACAACAGCATGACCTTCATTCTCCGTCATGAAAACCCAAAGCAGCGAAGACATGCGTCTCTCGCTACAATAAGTAATCACCGACTATTTGCATCCAGAGTAATGAGGTCAGGTTCACCTTCTTTGCCCAAACAGAATTATTCCTAATGAGCAGGAAACAACTTAAATTTCTTCTGGCCAGTTGTAGATTTTACATTCCTTCTTTTGTGACAACCTTTCCATCTCCTCGATTTGTTTTTCACTCTGCATTTGACCAAAATAAGCTGTGGGCATATTGTAATTTAAGCGTTGAGGTGGTGTGGTATTGCATAATTTATTGTAAGGTACCGGGATAATAGCAAAAACTAAGCAGTCTAAAGTTGGGTCACAGGCGCGGAAAATCCGGACATTGATGACGAATGTCTCTTCTGCACATCTGAGCAGCCCATTACGCCTCAGTGTTTATTGTCAATATGGAAGAGGTACTTTTTAGGTGAATCCAACAGCAAGATAACAAAGCACATCCGTGTAACACACGTGTGATTCAGGTAATTTACCAGACAGTACTGAGAGTTGACAAAACATCAGAAAATGTGTAACGAAAAAAAAATGATGCTTCCCCAGCAGACAAAAACATTCGAGATTTTCGCAAATGAGACGAATCTATTTCTGACATTTTTTGCACAAAACTGGCCTTGAAGGGTTTTAAAAAATTTGAGCAAAAATAAAGTTGCCTCCAGTGGGAATTGAACCCACAACTGACCATCGCTGGTTTTGAAGCTTGATCCTTATCCAATTGAGCTTATCAGACATGCGTTGAGTAAACTGAATTTTGTTTCATGCACCACTTCACTTTTTGGACTTCATTTCTGTAATCTATAAAGCATGACTTTGTAATTCAGCAGTAAAGATCTCCTATTCAACTTATGTCTGTTTAGTACAATTGGATGAGCATCAGACTTCTAAACCAGTGATGGTCTACATATTTTAAAATTCTTTTTTTTAAAAAAATTTTGTGGGACATAAGTCCTTTTCATGGGGCCACTGATACCCCTGTTTTGGACTTCTGGTGATGTCTGCCCTGGGTTTCAAAGCAAGGGTGGATCCCTTGCATGCTTTCTCGCTTGGGTGATCCCCAGATTCACCTCTGGTGCAACACCTGCTGACTGTAAAGAGGTCAGCATGGCAGCCGAGCCTTTTCAATCCACATACCTGCAGACGTGTCCGCAAGCATTGGTGATGGTCTACATTTTTGCTGAAACTTTTCAAAACCCCGCAATGTCAATTTCGTGCAAGAATGGCAAGCAAGTGTTATTTGCGAAAACCCCGATTATTCCAACCAACAGAGGTTCCCAACAGACAAACACATTGTATCACAACCAACAAAGGTTCACGAAACTAGGCAAGCTCCCCCAAAGCTGACACTTTTCAAATGGTGCAAATTTAACATTATTAGTGCCATTTATATTCCACAATAAATTAGGAATTCTAAAATCTAAATGAAAGCTCAGTGATCTTCAATTGGAGACATTTTTCAAGTGAATGACACTGGCATTTCCATTTCAGTTCCTGTTATTTCAATGTTAGAGTAAGCACCCATCGTCCTGATGGTTACCATCTTACAAAGTCTCCCCTTTAATTAGCTAGATTGTAAGAGTTTTAATAAAAGGTTCATGTAATTAGATTTCATTGTTATTATCGTTGACAGAGAAGGTAGTGGATTTAATTACCATAATTGGTAGCTGTTTCCTTTCAAACAGTGCTATCTGAAAGTAAACAAGCCAGATATCACTTTTCGCCTACCTACGAAGCCCTGTAACAAATCTAATGGAAATATCTCGGGGACGAAGCTACATGTAGGTTTTATCCATTTTTATCAGCACACTAGCTCAACCAGTTTTACATTGTTTCAAATTAATTGACATCTTACAACTCGATTCATTAAATAACAAAAAATAATGTGTAAAATATCTTTGGAGCTGTAGTGTAATTTTTCAAAAAAATGAAAAGTCGTGATCATCTTCCGTTCTAATAAGATTCGTGATTGCGTTTTTTTATGAAATGGAATTACCGGTAGAATGCAATAGGAAGATCGGATTCTGTTTAAGTCCACGTAAACTCATCCTTCTAAATCTATATTAAAAGACAGAATCACAATTCTGACATCAGTGTCGAAATATCATCTTCTTTCTTTTGTCTTTCTTTGTACGATGGCTGGCACAGCAAATAAATAAAGAATCTGGCCACATAAGGAAGACTTAATACAGGACTTAAAAAGCAGCTGGCTTTGTATGTAGGTTTTCAGCAATGAAATAAGATAACTACTTTTTAACAAGAATAATTATTCGTGTTGCGAACTGTGGAGATATTCTTCTTCCGATAAATTAGATTCGATACCTCATTAACTGTCTAATTAGACTCTCTTCACAAGGGATAAAAACGCATCTAAGACTCTCCATAATCCTATGAGCTCTGAGCCATCTTGACTTCGTTTTGTATCATTAGATTTCTCCAAAAGCTGTCTGTACAAAGGGTAAATTATTGATTTGTCATTACTTTTTGTGTTTGCTTCTCATTGTTCAGTGTAGATACTAAAAGAGTAAGTTTTCGAGATAGATCAGATCAATCACATATTTTGATGTGGTCACTTCTATCCTATTCTTTAATAAATGGGTAACAACACTTAATAATCATATGCAACAGACAATTTCTCATTGTCATCACCAACTACTCGAACTTAACAGAAGGAACAATTAGTTTCATCCCAATAACAAAGCTGAATTCTGTCAAGTGTATGAAAAAAGAGTACACTTCAAACAAGCAGACTAATAAGGCGCGTATGTCTGCTCACTTTATTTTAAAAAAGCCATGGAGACGACACATAGCTAATTGGAAGCGTGTTCGAAAGGCAAAGAATCGGCATGATGGGGTGTGCTCTGAGCAGGTCTGAGCACACAGCGTTACCAGGTAATCAGGCAGACACAGCTTCATATTTCCGGACACTGTAGAAATAAGGCTTCATTGCTTTTTGCCTTACTAGCCTTATCTGTAGCCAGTGTGAACTTTTGACATATGCTGGTGACTCCAATGTGAACCTTGCCACCGGTTATATGCATACTGAAATTAGTTTATGGAAACTAGAACCTGCACAAAATAAAAAATAGCCGTAATAACCGTACTGCCGAATTTTTGCAGTTACATGCCTGCTCTTCCTTCAAAAGAAATGACTTTACAAGTCACTCGACCAAGGACCTATTGTGAAGTATGAGATAATTTTCTTTGCTCGAAACTTCCGCAGCAATCCTTTTAATCATCTCTCTTTATGTAACACACCCAGCTCCCCATATTATGGTAGAATTCAAAGGATAGTTCTGAAGGCCGCGGGTATCAACACTATATAATTAACACCAACGCCCGTTCTCTAGGCTTCTATGGCAACTGTTCTGCTTGAAGTAGCAAAACTCTGTGTTAGGAAGAAAATATGACCTTTAGAAAATCCGAACACAATGCAATGTTTATAACTGACGGTTATAACTTCTTCAATCTATGAAGGTTTAGAGTTTGGTAAGTAGTCCTCTTTTAGGAGTCGAAGACAGTAGTCGCTCATCTTGCGGACAGGTTATCACTATATCGCAGATAGAATAGAAGACCTTTACTCTCAGGCGTGCCGATTGACTACAGATGACATGCAGATGTATGCAGAAGGTACCCAATGCTCCTCAAAATAATGGTAAGAAGGATATCTTCATTATACCGAGGTCGGGGATCAGTGTCATCCAAATTGTCCCAATTGATCTACATTTTTATGCTGTTCTCTCATCTGATCCAAAAACTAGATATAGGTTTCTTAATCTCGCCAAGTGCTCTCAATACATTGTGAGCAGACTGGATATTTTTGTAGTTAATTTAATGCCAGAGAAATAGGACAGGTTTCAATGGCAAAACAGTGCTAAGAATAAATCAACGTATCCAATATTTATTATGTCCCTAAAAGACCTAGAAATTGTTGCCAGGGAAATGTTTCCTGTGAAAACGAAACGAACAAGACTCAAATTAGGCAGATGAGAGTCTTATTCTGCAGACTATCTTCCGGCATAAGCGAACATTGCCCTTGAAGCCAGAACTTTATTTTAGTGTCTACAATGAAAGGCCCATTACTGTAAATGTCAAATGCAAGAGATAGTAAAGTTCGAAACTGAATATTTATTACTCTGATTTTCTTCTTGAATAACTGACATGCTATTAACAGATGAACCATTCTACTGGAAACGTAATGAAAACATTACCAATACAAAGTAAATCGTCAAATTTCTCAAAATGTACAACCTTTGTAAAAAGTCGACCGCTTGTCATATATGTGCCGCTAAATACATCTGTTTAGTTCCTTTGAGCTCCAGTAGTTTTAGTCGTACATGACGAAATTACGCCCAAATCAGAATAAGAAGTTGAGCATTTATTACACTGGATTCCACGTAAGCTCTGCCAGTAGAAGCAATTCAGAGAATGAGAAATTCTCCCAGAATGTCCACATTAATATCTTCATGAGACAAGGTTTCGCCATACTGAACGCCGAAATAACAATGGAGAGAATGTTAAATGTCAAGATCGTGGGTCTCCGCATTGACTATTGTTTTTGTGACCACCGCATTCATCTTTGACCAGTTCTTTATAATTCAGGAATTGTTTTTGTTATATAAACCTGTACAAATTCATATTCATATCATAGTACATCTAAGCAAAAAATAGACCCACACGTCTGCCAGTGAATCTGATTTCAAGTATTACTGACCAAGGATCACAACAGTCTAGATTTTCCAACGAAGTATCAGCAAACAAACCACTGTTCACCGTGTTAAACTCATATTTGTTGTTCAGAAGATGCGTTCGATAAGTCACAAAACATAACAAAAAAAAAAAAAGAACTACACCAGTGATTCTCAGAGTCTTTCAAAGGAACTGCATGAATCGAATCCTGTTGTTGACCTGGCTTTGTGAAAACACTGCCAGAAACAAAGACGGAAAAGGCAACCTCCAGACAGAATTGAGACAAACAGGAAAGTTGATTGGGTAACCTAGGCTAATGTCTTGTTTATCCGAGTTTTTTTGGGATTACTTCCTTGAGGCTGTCTGCGAAGGTCAGTTTTGTTTTGAACCAAATGGGGTGATAGATTCCGATTATCTGCAACTAATGTTGTTTACAAAGTATCAACCATGCCACTCCAAACTGGTGAAAAGGAAAGTCATGGAACTACAGGTTGATGTATGGACCTCTTTTCATCCACTATCACGCATTTGTAACCGTTGGATGACTTTACTCAAGTGTCATTACTGAATGAAATAAAAAGAACGGGGTTTCAATTCGACATTGAGAAACATTGGTCTTTGCTGAATGTCCACATTAAGCCTGTTACGGATTCTACTAGGATGTGCGGAGGCGGAATTTATCCTGGATGACCACACTTATCTTCTTGCCCTTTAAAGGATATTTAATCAAGAGTTGATTGCAAAAAGAAAGACATTGGGCAAGGAAGGTTTTTGCTGCAGATGGGTCTGAGCTGTAGACGCAATCAGCTTTAACCATTTTAAAATGAAGAAAATGTCAATGGCACCCGGAAAACCTTTCAATTTATGCATGGAATCATTGGTAAAACACATTTGATGGAATATTTTATCAAAATATGAAGTGGAGTAAAGATAGAAGTTTGTTGTAGATTTTTTTCTTGTAGGTAAAATTGTTTTGAAAAAGATAACGTAGTATCTAAATATTCAACGTTGAAAAGTTTGGCTTACCTTGTTGTTGTGCAGCAAAAACGCCAAATCGGGAATAAATCTGAAACAGAAAGTAGAATATTAAGGTTGTTTCTGCCGCTCACCCACTCGGTTGGCATTGTATATGTATGAGATCCTTGGAGTATTACGTGGATCTCCCATGTCATATTTACGGAGAAATCCATCTGCGGTTCACCAGTTCATCTTGTTGCCGAATGGAACCTGCAATGAAGTGATTGGTCCTTACAAAAACCAACGAAAAGGTAATTGAGGAGTCTTGTTTGTTCATATCTGTGCTGTAGGTACTGTCAAGTTATATTGAATCAAGTATTTACTGGTCGTCATTAGTATCTTATTCCAGCTTGTTGGGGGCATTTGCTTCGGGAACTGGTGACAATAGTGTTAGTGAAATGGAAATGCTAGACCATCCTCTCACTTCATTAAACGTATCCTTATCAAAAGCAACAATATTAATGGTCCATACAACAACTTCCGGTGTAATATAATCGCCTAATAAGCATTAGATTACGCTCCTTCAAGAACACAACCTTTTGCAAGCCAATGTCAACTGAGCACCATGATTTTCGTCGTAACAACACCAGACTTGATTTGGTTGATAAATGAGCACGACCTCGGGAGAGTTCCATTGCTCAAGTTATACAAAATGAAAGAAAACAAGTGAATTATGATCCCATATTATCATGAAGATTGTCACGCAAACCAAGAAAGACCTTCATTCTGCCTTCACGGCAAAATGACAATGTGAAGTTTTACAAAAGACAGACTTTCAAAGCAACAGTTCTGATGTTTGGAATCTGATCTGCTGACCAAAATGCAATATACCAGGTGCTCGGATTGCAATACGTGTTCAAAATACTAACCACTGATGTGCAGTTCGATGATTCACAGAATGTAATAGATTTGTCAGTCATATCTATTCGTTAAGCAAGTGTGTGTGTGTGTGTGTGTGTGTGTGTGTGTTAAATTTGGAAACATCTATAGACTTTTTTGAACGTTCCCCCGAAAACTCCATGACAATAAAGTGAGCTAAAACACACCGATATCAACACTGCATCTAATCATACGACCGTGAAACATCTCATTGATGATAAAAGTTTGGAGATTAACATTATTGCTGTGTCCTGTATTGGCAAAGCGAAAGCAAGAGTGGCGGAAATGTGGGTTAAAAACCGCCGGGTAAACATCAGAAACAGCCCTAACAAGGCATGTAAAGTGCTTGAGTACATATGGCAACAGAAAGCTCTCAAGATAAAAGGTACTATGAACGACGTAAGTACATTACATTAAACATCGCGCGTTTTTATTGATATTTCAGGGTTTACAGGTGCATCAGTGTCTACTTATTTCGGCAAAAACAATAGGGAAACCATTTTATCTGAATCACCTACATACAACATCAGAAATGTTCTTTGAAATTCATGCTATGCATACAATCATTTTGATCCTAATATCGCCTGTCATATGAGAATATATCTTGAAACCACATAACAACCGACCTAAATATGGATCTGTACATTGGCCAGAGTAATCTTTGGGTCCTCAATGCACGAAGGGGTTTTGGGTCCAATTAGTTGGTGGATAACTAGAAGTCACATTTTAATAGGACACTGGTAATGGAAGGAGGAAAGAGTGCAGCCGTAGGGATTATTCAGTTGTGCAAACTGCGAGCCCATCTTGTTGTAAAGGCTTGACAATAAGTCCACAATATCTCACATCTCATATCCTGATAGGTGTTTGAGACGGACCAATTAATCGAGGTTTCCCTAAATTATACAAAGTTGGCAACGTTGTCAACATAGGCTTACACCGGGAAGAGAAAAATAAATTCTGCCAAAATAATTACCTTTTAATCATCACAGTAATGTTTTGCTAAGCAGACATGTGTTGAACAGTAAATTTTTAAAGTGAACTTAATTCATGCACCACTTTACATTTTGGGCTTGGATCATTCTGGAATCAAAAGAGCGTGAGCATGTCTTCATAAAAGCCTTAAAGATTCAGACGGACAACTAAATGTCAACTTAGGCTAGTCAGGAAGGCGTTGTTGATCAAGTGGTTCTGGGTTCTATCCCCAATAGGGGCAATTTTTTTTCTGAATTTATTCTCTTAAATTGAAAATTTGGGAGATTAAGTGGGCCCCTTGATGAAATAGTGACTTTCATAATGCCACATCATTATGGCATCATGACATCATTTAATTCGAGAGACATGTTGCCAAAATGCTGGCTGCTTTATTTTGCTCTTTTCTGCATAAACCGTATGTTGACAATGTTGCCAACTTTGTATAATCAAGGGAAAACTCGAATAATTTCTACTACTCACGTAACTTTCAGTGCGGTAAAAATTTCCTGCTAATATTGAGACTGTTTTTTGGTAATAATGCAACAATTCTTTGACTGCAAATAGAGAGAATTTATTGTGCTGAGACAGTGTTTCCGCAAAATATCAACAGCTACGAAGCTACGATCCTAAAATGGGAGATTCAGAGAATTAAACCTATGCAAAAAAAGTTCATTGCTTCCAACAACCTGTAGAAATGATTACTTGAAGCACTCCGCAACATTAAACAGTAGCAAGTAAGTAAGACGTTTACATTAAGTCTTAACACGAATTTTCTTCTTGGGGAAAGTGTAAGTTATTGCTAATAATGGCTTTCAAGACAGGACACCATTTCCCATATGATAGACTAGATTTTTGGGAAGTGGTTTTGACTGTTGTTCAGTCCAACATGGGAGACATAAGAGAGATTGAGAGACTTGTTTGTCCACGTCTGCACAATAGAAGCTGTCAATTCATATTGAGTCAAGCACCTCCTGTTACTGCCTATGTCACTCTGACCAAAGATCTCATTTGAGAAGGGCTTGATAACAAACACGATATCCTGGCTTTACCGACTCTGTGTACTTCGACCTTCGGATAACAGCAGTTAATGATCCGCTTGCTTCAATCAAATGCGGCTTAGCGGAAACCTTGAAGTTGTCCAAAGGAAGAATCTGTAAGAAATGTGATCATTGCAAATGGAACGAAAAAAAGTTTTGAAATGATATTTGACAATGTAAGCTGACAGCGAAGCATTCTCCGACCCTAGTGGTCCGCACATATTCTCTGAGAATAAAAAATTCGCTGAGCGCCCACTTTCTTAAGGCCAAAGGTTCACATTGCACACTTCAAATTAGCATCACAAATTTCAGTATAAGAGTTCTTGTCTTATCGATGGTAAGCCAGCAGCCAAATGGTTTATACACGTTCATACTTCTGACCATTTAGCTTTTGCGTGTCAATAATTTTGTCTCCTACCGACACCCAATTTGCTTAGATCAAGGGAGTTAAGGATAATGTAATTTTAATTAGAAAATATCTTAATGTTATTGTTTACAATTTCTCAGATAACAAAACCGTAGTTCCAAATCAATGCATGCGCAAGACTCAGCAGTTAAAACAGTTTGACATGAAGCCTTGAGATATTGCTAAGGAAACCAAAAAGTTCATAAAACCGACAGACGAAAAGTACACAATGTGTTCGTGACAAATGCTACTTTTCCTGGAAAGATGGAAATTCAACTGCTACACAAATCATGCTTACAGGCTGTCAAGGTATCGGACGTACAGAATGACCTTTATCCACTGACATGCAAACGGAGACCACAGCAGAGAAAAGCTGACCAAGAGGTTGACGCTGCACAGGGAGGTCAACGGTAACAAACAAGACTTGTGTTCAGTGTTTTGGATGCGGAGGCAGCAAGGACAGATCTGTCGTATGAGTCAACCAATCTGAATGTGCGTCGTTTCAAAATATTCTTATTACCGACCGCATCCGGAGGTAACGGGAAGGTAATGTTTTCAGTCATGGGTATTTGTCAGTCCATGCACTGGGGGGAGGGGGGGTGGTCCCGGTGCACTATGGAATGGGGACTCTCCACCGGCCCCTTCTGCCCAACCACTTTGCACCATAGGGCAGGAACCACACCCCGCTCCCACGCCTCACCCCACCACCTCCCATTGCATCATTGCACAGGAAATGGCCCTTTCCAAGTGCCGATGCATAATGGGACAGGGAGTCCAGGTTCCTCCCCCCACTCCCACAATGCCGCTCCCACCCTGCCCTGTCCCCGAGTCGTAATGCATTACAGGATGAGAACGGAGGCGCAGGTGGTTGGCCGTCGACTGAAACGGTTTCTTGTTATTGTTAATTTTGTCCAAAAGAAGCGAGAAATATACTTTTCCCTGGAAGAAAAATTATTTCGTGTGTCAATTAAACAAGAGTGGGAGACAAAACAAAAAGATAAATGAACCACACAGTTTCAGTTGTATTGTCCTCAAAAAAGGTTTTTATTGAGGCTCTGTTAGGCTCTGCTTTATCTGGTTGTTGTTCACCAAAAGCTTAATGTCTTCGCAGCCTAGAAATATGGAGGACTGTATTTAATGAATCCGTAAATTTTATGAAATCAATCTCAACATTTTGTTGAATACCATTCTCTGCTTTTCTAATGGAATATCTAGTCACGCTATTTTTCTGAAATAATATTCATGTCGGTGAGAATAATATGAGCATATTGCAACAATGCAAGCTGCTCTCACAAAACCGGCTCTTTTAAATGTCACGACTTTTAAAAGTTTTTAATTAAATAGAAAGTTTCAGTTTCTAATATTACAATAGGTTGTGTTCTTGAGTTGCAAAAGTATTATGGACCAAGAATCTCACAAGACTTGGTGGCCAGATAAGGCCTGTTCTCAGCGTAAATTTGCTGATTTTCCTGAAACAACTTGCTGAGTACGCGGACATGACCATTATCAATGGTAAGGACTGCGAGAACTATTGTAATAGAGTTTTCCCTGAATGGAACTGAAATTCACTGAATTCAGCGAATTTGGAGAATCTGAAAGAACACTGAAGCATGAAATGGGGTTGATATAAAGATTCCCCTCTGTTAAGGTAGTTCTTTACAACGTTGACGTCAAAGCCATGTGTTCAGGGCTAAAATGTAAACAGTCAAGCTTCCTGGCGCTGAGGTGGAGTGTTGGTTTCTTACAAAAGAGATAGCAGGTTAGAATACAGCAATTTTTAAAAAAAAGTATACGATTTTGTCACTGAATTCGCTGAAAACATTTAAGGAAAACTCGAATGTAATGAACTATTGTACTGTATCCTACACGTACATTTACAATTGTGGTGCTCGACGTTTTAAGATACAATATATCTTTGAGTGATTCCAACAGTTTAGATTACTTTATGAATATAACATTGTAAGTTATATCCGAACATCACATAAATCTATATCTGAAGGAGGAATGTAATCCTTTTGTTCAAAGAATACAGATATCTTTGATAAAACATTTAGTTCCTTTCCCAGCTTACAGGGGAAAATTAAATCAATAATTAATACAAAAAAGAAGTGATATTTGCTGCGTTAAATCTGAGTTGCCGACAAGGTTATTTGAAAGGAGGTACTTAATGTTACAGGATCTTGTAAGACTGAGAAGAAAATTAATTGCATCTGTAGACCTTGGTGCAGCAATCTCTGCCCAGCGGAATAACCTGTACTATGCACGGTCAATAGCCTGGGTCAATTCATTTTGAATTAATGACCTTCTGGCCTTAAAGCTTGTTAAGGTCTACTCTTTGACTTTGTTTCTGAATTCATTACTGTGTAACGACAACGTGGGGTTTCACCACTTCTCTAAATGCGCTTACTCCCCCAGCGTAATTACCACACTGACGTCCAAGGCTGCTCGATCAGGCAGAATATTGAGACTGAGCCTCCCCATTTGTAAATATGAACAGAATGTCTTGGGGATGGAATCCACACAAAGGTCACGTCACGTCATGAAAAATTTATTGTGAATCGTTCACAACACAGTTAACTAGGCTACATAACGCGGAACACATTCTTCATTGATGGACCGAAATACACGTGTAATCACCCGAAGCACTTTTCATGTGCATTACTTATCAGTGATTTGGATCCCCTCGAGCAGTTAATTGATGCATGTACCACATTCAATAACTTACTCAAAAATTTCCGGACTTTCTCGCAAAATTTCAAAATCGCCAGACTTATCAACGCGGGGGAGAGGAGGGGAACTGGGGAAGGTGGGAGAACAGGTGCTATACTTACCTTGTCAGAGAAGGGAGGGAGGGAGGGAGGACAGCTCAGGGTGGGTCCTCTAACTACCTGACCAGGGGAGGGGTATTAGGGCAGGTTCCATACCTACCTTGCAAGGAGGTTGCACCCCCATGGGCAGACAAACACCTTTGAGCATTATCATTCCTCGTAAGATGTGGTCGGTAAAAATCACGAGGTTTAATAAACAAAGTTCTTTCCATTTTTAATCTTTAGAAAAATCTCTGGAAACATTGAATTTGTCACATCACTATTTGATTTAAAATTCCCGGACCTTTCAGTGCCATAGGACATAAATTTATCATTTCAACCACCGAAATCGAGTCTGTGAATATTTAAGCTTGAATTGAAAAATGTCTCCATCAGCTCTTACAAAAAATGAAACAGCGCATCTAATTATTATAAATCAGCCATAGCACTAATTAATGATCAGCAAGATGAATTGGAACTGCCAAATTTGATACACAGAATTGATAAAGGGGTGTGAATAACATATTTCCTTAGGGGCTTAGAAATTCTGCACAATTCCTTCAGTAATACAATTGATCAATTATTCAGTAATTAGCAATTAACTACAAATTGTTCTTACTGCTGTTTCTGAGAACTGCTTCTGCTATGCACGCCAGAACCATGATCATTACGTATACAGATCCATTGATAATGAACGCCATGTGTAATTATGTGACACTACGTATTCACAGCCTCTTGATAAAAATGACAATGGAAAAAAAAAAGAAATATCAAATGTGCAGATAGTACAGGAAAACGAAACTTGCCAAGTAAGTTACTTCCATGTTACTGACAAAAATAAATAACACACAGGCCGGATACAAATGAAGGTCCCTATGACAACAGGGTTAGATCCCTACTACAAACGACCACCTGGCAGATTCCACATGCATTTCCAGAGAAAAGACAAGCTATGTGTAAATCAGTTTTTCAAGATTTAATCTACTGTGAGAAATCTGCCTACAGGTAGCCATTGTAACTATAACCTAATTATTGTATCATACAATAACACTAATATAACAACGTCGGTAAGTATCTACGCGATATTTACAACAGTTTTTCATCTCAACGCTGTGTATTTCAGGCCCCCCGAAGTTCCCATTTGTTCCTTCTACCAATAATCTAATACTGTACTTTCATAACACCTCGTGTTGCTAAATATTTGGTGCAGAGTGGAAAATCGGATGTGGGTAATGTAACCGTGTGGGTTTGGACAGGGACGTTACGAAAAGGAACTGCTGCTTTATTGTGGATTAAATATAGACTGTGGGATGTAGTTCTCGGTATTTCTTTGTCAGTTCAGATTAATTAAACATGAATAGTTCTCATATCTTGTTTCCTATTTTACTGATTTTCAATGGATTTCTACATTTGGTAGGCGTGAACCATAAAACCCGTATTAGGTAGCTGATATTTTAAAGTAACTTCAGCCATTTAATTAACTTATAAATTATACAAACTAGTAATAAGGTGAACCCGAGATTTTGTTTTGCTGCAGAAGGAATCTGCTTTTAAAACGGAAATTACTTTTGGCTGGACATAATTTTTTTGTGAAACTTTCCCCCGAAATATTACCATTAGGTCTAATATGACTGTATGTTGAAAATTTAAAATGTCTGAGGTGGTGAACCAACGTTTTTGAAATTTTGGCTCTTTTTCAGACTCTGTCACCCTGCTTGAATTTATCTCCCTTCCCAGGGTAATGGTAATCCTTAAAACGTGAGACTCTAAAATTTGCTTTCAGATTTTTTTTTTGTGGCACAACATAAAGGTGAGCCCCAAAGCATTCCTCTACCACATATGTATCGATTGTTGGATCTTGTATCATTATTTTACCACTGGACATTTAAACTCTATTATTCCCATATTTAATCATGATGTATGTTCAATCTAGTCGAGCTTTAACCGAAATCCCGTCTGACTGAAAATCAATCAGCAGGAAATTAGAGCTTCACAGGAATAAATATGTCAGAAATTGGACTTATGACAGCTCGACATCATTTCAACACTTAGTGACCCCGGTAATTGATTTATCACACGTCGAGTGTGAAAGTATGTACCATAAATTTTACTGAAATGATTGAAAATGTTGATGCTGTGATCATAACTTAATGGATTCATTGATGCTTCTAACATTGTGAAGCCAGCAGCAGTCATCAAGGTTTTAGAAAATACCTTTGACACGATACACAACGAGACAGTTGAGGCAACAAAATCTGTTCATGGTTTGCCGTTTCACTTTCAAAGTTCCTTTCAGGAAAGGTTAAAACAAAAGGGAAAGACGTTTCCAAACCAATGTACCATACCATAGCCATCAAAGAACTAAAACCACCCATTTTCCTAGTGTTATCACAAAATATATCAAACCACCTGTTCTAGATATTAGATATTGTAGAATTGTACAGGAACGTTACTTTTAAAGTAAACAGTAATTTAGGAAATAAACTTAACTATTTACAGAAATGTATCCAGATAATTACCAATCCGAGAAACATTCAACAGTGAAAATAATTAAATATTGCCAAAACCAGTAAACTAATACCCAATTTAATTTTTTCCGGAAGATTACATATCGACTAAATGATCACAGATCAATTTTTTTTTAAAAATAGAAATTGTTGTGGACATTGTTATCTTTGTTTGGGACAAGGGAGTGAAACAAAGAGTGACAGTAGTTAGCATATAGACACGCTTTTGGGAGATAGCTGTGTATTAAATCCTTAATGTGCTGACTGTGTATTAAATCCATAATTTACTCTTGGTCTGTGATCATCCAGCTGATGTGCGACAAGTAATATGATGGTTGTCATTGCCTACATTAGTTTGGTAATGTTTGTCTTACTCATACATCAGCAACAAGCCACTCATGGTGGTTTTTGCTGAAAACTGCTTATCCTTTTCTGAAACTCTTAAGATGTGTTGGCATTTAGCAAATATTATCTAAAGAATAGATCTGGCAGTGGTTAAATAACTAAAACATACCATGTTCCATGATATAAAACATTAATTTGTGGATTGTCATTGAGTTGGCCAATACCATTTCAACCTCAGTTCTTGCATGCTAATGCCAAGGTATCATCTTCCCGAATGGTGGTTTTGACAATAGGTCTCTTCATTCTCTAAAATTTTCGTAGACTGTCTCCTGCATAAATGTTTCTTATGTTAAGGGACATCCTACGTCCTTGATTAATAAATCAGCAGTAAATACTCTTGATAATTTTGTACTGATGCTTCATATTGAGGCTTTGTAACATTGCTGAATAATTTCACTGAAAAATCCATTCCCGCACCAGATGCGTCAAGTGAACATTATTAGCAACATTACTTGACAAGGATCGACTTAATGTCAGAAGGTCTTGCAAGAAAAAGAAGAGTATTAATCACAGAACTGGTTCCTTCTTAGAGAAATACCAGACTGTGTAGAAGCCTTTTACCACGTCTGTTCAATAGGTCCCAGTCAATTCGCATTGAATTAATGACCCTGTAGCCCCAGATTGTTAAAGTTCCCCTTCAGACGTGAAATCTTGAGTCATCACAATGCTGTTCCACCGTAAAGGGTTTGGCAACTTTTGTCAATGAACTTGGAACCATGGTGCTGGTAAGGTCCGAAAATGTCCATAGTATACACAGTGTTAATTTAAATGGATTTACCGATCGCTGCCCATCCCTAATGTTACTGATGACATAATTCCCATGAATTATCTAAGCCAATACTACACTTAATTTTTTTTTGAATAATGGAAAGGACCAGCTTTTTGATAAATCTGAGTACAATGAAAGACATTGATGATGGTTTTATTTTGATAACTTATTTGTTAAGATTCAATATTCTCCACTCTGTTCAAGAGTCAGAATCAATTGGATTTTTCAATTATTCCAAGAAATTATAAAGTTAAATGTTACCTTAGATAACTGATACAAATTACATGGTCATAAGCAACAAAAACAAAATGGACAGTGATCAACAAATTAACTTCAATACCAACGTTTTCTGTATTTTTCCCTTGTATATTTATTTGATATATTTTGTTCTGCAAGAGTGTATTTGAAAATGTTATGTCTTAGTTCAAGATAAACTTTTGAAATATATTTCTAATTCTTAACAAGGAAGTCCTCCTGCGTGAACGCAAGAGGCATACCGCCCACCGTATAGCTGACCTATCCCTGACTTGTACTGGGGGGGGGGTTTACCTCAACTGACTTGTACAGGGGGGCTACCCCACCTGACTTGTACATGGGGTACCCCATCTGACTTATACCAGGGGGATAATCCAGTCCTGGCTAGGGGGGGTACCCAGCAGGGGTACCCCAGTCCTGGCTGGGGGGGTACCCCAGTCCTGGCTGGGGGCTAACTCAGTTCTGGTGGGGGTACTCCAGTCCTGGCCAGGGGGGTATTCTGTGTACCCCCCCCCCCGTGGACTGACAAACATGACTAAAACTATTAACTTCCTTCATCCTTCGGATGGCGGGCGGTAATTAACTAAATACCATATAATAAGCCAAATTTAAATATCTAAAGAAAGACGGTAGATAAAGCACATGATCATCGTTTCTCAGGTTTTACCACCCATTGTCAAGAATAGGATCAGTTACCGGAGGTGCTTAATGGTGACTACCAGAGCTGCCTAATTGTGTGAATTTATATTCTCAGTCAGACCATTTTGTAGGTCTTTCTTCAGAAAGACTCCATGATCCATGTTTTGCGATATCTTGTTGTTGTTGGTTGAAGCTCCAACTGTCTCCTATTTTTCAATTCCAAGGCGCCAATGGGAAAGATCGATTCGCCAAATGTTGAAGTTTTCACTTCTAAATTATGCTTGTTAATTTGGCTTGGGTATTTGTGTTCCTAAATGTACCCAGCCATGCCTTAAAAAAGCCGATAGTATAATCTCTACACTTCTATCTTGCCAAAAAAGGAATTTACACTCCATTCAAAGAAGGTGAAGTAGAACTCTGACAATGTGACAGAGGTTGTAGGAGGCCCACTCGTCTAGGCCTCAAAGAAAATAGGAAGAAACCTCATTAAAAACTACTCAAATTCTCCGGATAATCTTTCTCAGTCAAGTAGCTTTCAGCAGTTCTGGTGACATGTCTGTCTCGTTGATGAGCGCAGTAATAATGAGAAGAAAGAGAATACACGCCGGATACTTGGAGCTATATATTCAAAACCCAGCAAGGAATAAATGAAATTTCAGACAAAATGTATTATATATCCTCAACAACAACATATTATTGTACTTGCCAACTGGAAACGTGTGATGATGTAACGTGTTAAAATGTCACCTGCTCCGTCTGATCAAAGGATTGGGAAAGCCTTGGAGAGGTAGGATATCATCCACCAACCCAACGAAGACCAAAATATGATGACTTCACAACCTGGAGACACCCTTTGTGATCTTTTCTCCTTATTTTGCCTGCACGGGAACCCTTTGCGTTGACCTTGTTCCATTTTAAGTTAACGAGCATTTAGTCCGATGTGTATCTCTGTGAACGTCTATGAAATCTGGATATTTCAATATTCAATATCTACATGTTTCAATATGTTCGATATTGCAATTAATTTACAACAATAGCTTTGTCCTACTACATTCTGCTCAATAATTAGGACTGTCAATTATCGATAAATTTTGGCTTAATCTATTTACACACGCACTTCAATACTGAAGATAAAATTCAATGATCTGTGTATAAACATTTTCAACAGAAACGACTTTTCTTCTTTGAAATGGGTAAAGTAGGAGAGGATAAAGAAATCAATCACACTAAGGAATGAGTGGTTGGGTGTTTTCTGAGAAATGTGTTCCAAGAGGAAAAAAATTATCCTTGTCTAAATCGACCGTACCTTACTTGTCGACTGTACAATTAGATTTTTGCATATCGACGAACGTATTATTCTGATTATATCAACCAGCACAAGATTAACTTTATCTTTGAATATCTTTACACAAAACTTTGAAATTTACATGTCTACACACCTGTAAAGCACGTAATTTGAAATAGTGGTAGTCTTGGTAACGAGTTTGTTTCCAATTTCAAGAAAGTTTTAACGGAGCAAAGGTGACAGGTATTACACAATATTAGTTTTCTTTATGTCTGTCAGAACTGCCTTTAAAATCAGACGTCATATTGCCTCATGTAGTAATAAATTTTCCCACCAATTTCATATTCATTAAATACCTTTTAAATAATTAGTTCCTTGGAAAGAAATTGATAGCAAAAGGGAGTTTGACACAAGATAAACTATTTGAGTCGATTACTTTAAGGCTCTGGAAATTAATTCAGCGATGATCAAGTGAAAAATCCATAACACCAATTTGCAAATTTAGTAGAATGATTTTAAAAATTGGTAACAATTAATATTAAAAGGTTACAATAACAAAAATTAATGGTTTCTGCCGTATATTCAATTTTCTTTGTAAGCATTTTACTTGATTTTTATTGCAATTACACGACTTATACTATTCAGAAACAAAGAAACTGCGAAGAACCTACCGGTTTTGGATCTTCCAAGGTTGACAACGTTGACAACTGTTACAGTCTGAAATAAAGATTGAAAGAAACTAAAGAATACTGTGATGATTTAATCGAGGAACTATTCTTCCCTAAAGTACTAGGGGCATTTGTACAATAGACCTGTAAAACTAGTAGGGACTCAAAACAGGTATTTCCTTCATCAATTGTCGCAAGTCACTGACGATCATTTGGCGTTTATTTCCATAGTAGAGTTTTACCCATTTACACTTTATGACATCTGGTAAAAATATAGTTGATAAAATTGACTGTTTTTAAAGTTTACAGTTATGAAGGAACGAGACGCAGTCTACCAAAGGAAGCACAGATTGCTTCACAATTGAGAACTATCTTCACTTGAATCACAGACGTGGAAAATGGCGTTTGCTCAGCTGAAACCTCCAAGGTTTTCATATTAAAACGCCAGAGCATTGTCTGCTTGCGCAGGTCTCGCAGCACGAAAGCTTCAAGATGTTTCTTACAGCCCACTATACCTTGCTTCCCACGTCTTTACATTTTACTTAGGGAAACAATAGTGTTAGGTTTCGTTTCTTTTCAACTAGATACAAACATTGAGGTGCCTGAGGGTTGATACATTCAAAAGAACCTTCAAACAGAATTCTCTACACGGATATTTTCCATGTATTGAAGCGTTGAATGCTGCTTGTTGCTCCAATGTGATTCTTTTTGTTGCTTTTTACAACAACCGATGGATATTTTGTTAAATTTTGTTGGGTGAAGAATGCTTATATCATGCCATAAACAATATCCCGACCGCTGGACATGTAACCTTTTCCTTTCTTTAAATAAGAACATGTTGTTAGCTTCTTCAAATGATATGTGTTGGCGATATAATTGTGCCACTGAAGTTGTCACACAGGGAATGTACAGTCCCAACTCCATGACAAGGGGTTGTTTGTGCAGATGATGGAAAACGGGAGAATGAAACAATTGGATAATTGCAGAACAGATTATACTGGATGATGGATTTAGAGCGTAAAGTTCCATTTTCTGTTTGTCTAAAACTTTCTCTTGTCACTTTTCATAGACGTTGAAATGACTGGTCTGAACTCGACTGATGCTGCACATTTGGCTAATTTGAAACAGGGACCCAAATTGTCCTTTCGGAACACAGTCACAATTTGAAGTAATAAGATGTATCAAAATACGTTCTCAGAAATTGGAACATACTAAACTGAGATGACATAGAAACCATTCCCAGATGTTATCCTTACGCTTTCGGTTCTGGTATTTCATGAGTTTCTATTTAGGTGGAAGCTGGATACTTCTGGGACAAATTCAAAACATTCACACACGGTGAGAGGTAATAATCATTCCAAGAGTGTACTTAAGGGACTGTAATACGCTCTGTTTCATGACTCACTGGCAGGAAATAGCAGCGTTAATTGATTTTTGCGACTGCGGATAAAGAAATGGACAATATTTGTGCAGCTTAGACCACACTCTGTGAAATATCTTCTCTGTATTCACGCACCTAGATTCACTGTAGTTTTGCTTCTATTTATTGAAAATCTGTTCCTGTATCAGTTAGTGTTGATAACATTCTTAAATTATCTTCATTAATCCTCCTGGTTTGGTGCCGTTGTCAGGCTGTATACGTAACAGTGAATTTTGAAAAATTAACTTCGGAAAATCTTAACTAATAACATCTACTGGTTCAATCTTAGGTCATCTAAAGAGGAATGTTTACGGATTAGATAAATTCCAGGGTGTTGAGAATTTACCAAGTGGTTCTGTGTTACTGACAGTCAGTGCCAAATTGCGATTCCTCAATCAAGTTCATTATTCAGGTTGAAAAAATCGCATACATAATTATCTAGTTTCCACAACATCCTTGGAATCCGGATATGTTTGTGCACCATAAGGTTGTAATCACGGCGAGATTTTGCTTGCTTTCGTGGAGAACCGCACAGATTTCCGCTGAGATAAGAAAGGATTATCCGAAAAGAAGACCAAATCTTATTTTATGGACTGATGTATTTCTTCACAGAATGAATGATAGAATTGCCCAGTCATTGTAGCACATTCTCTCATGGAAGGACAAGGAAATGGAATTTCCCTGGAGTTTACTACCGCATGTGAAATGACAATGAGATCGATACTTGATTGCACTTAAAGCCCATGGTGATCGTCAATTTGGAATTCTACAAAAGTAGGTGAAGAAAGGCATAGTGGTAGTTACCAGATCTGCATTCATACTCAACCAAGAGGTTTAATGGATCCAGTCAAAATAAAGTACACAAGTCAGCTTTCAAGGGTATTGCTATATACTTTATTTGTGTCATTTTCCTTGACAAAATCCTGGTTTTGATCCCCGCTTACACATAGTGTGATGGGGACCATTTGGTGTTTGGCAAGGACAACTTTGGACGGAATAAAAGTTGAGAATAAGGTCAACACACTCCCCTCTCCAAACAAAATATGGGGTATTGAAATTTCACCAATTTTGGACCCAGGATCGATATATTTGCAGAACCCACCCCCACTTGAAAATATGGGATTTCACCAGTTGAGCTGTTTTGGACTCGGGATCACAATCAAAGAACCCCCTCCCCATGGGATTGTTTGGATTTTGGGATTGGTAATTTGTGACCATTTTGAACCCCCATTCGGGGGTGCATCATCATTTTTGTGGTTTATCTGGTTCAATCACAACTAATATTGCAAGGCAGAAGGATTTGCGTTGTGGTACTCTAGGACCCATTTACATCACCTGTCAGTGTGAACGCAGAGTCAATACTGCAGTGACACCTGTAACATAGGTCTCATTGAAAAGAATGGAGTTGCTTCAAAATGGGTTGCAACCCCATTCTGGAGTGACTATTTGTTTCCATTGATTTCGATGAGAACTGTATCACTAGCATCATCACAGCATTGACGCTGACGCTTGGTGTACGAGCCCTTAATCTATGTACTTAAAGGAGATCTAATGATGTTATTCAAAATTCCATGTGGAAATCGATACACGTAAAGAAAGGGACCCAAAAGTGAAAGTTCCTCTAATGTTTCAGATGCCTTGAGGTTACAATATAGTGTGTTATGAATCTCAGAACTTTGAAACAATAGCAACTTATGATATTTCACAAAACGGCACAAACTTTCACACGATTCAAAAAATACGTCGAACAGATACTAATTTATAAGGTTTTTCTTTTGGTCTTTTTTGTGCCTAGGCCACAGGGTATGAAAATATATCTCATCTGAAGTTCGAATGCTATTTCTATTGAGGTTGCTATAATACATAAAACTAACCCTTATTGTTAATTGAGACAAGTCTGTTAAATACGAATGTTTCACAAGGCCCTCGGAACATGAAACTGTACACTTCTGCCACCGAAAGAAACCTTCTAGACAATTATAAACTTGAAAGGTAATATCGAAATACCAAAGCTCTGCGAAGGGTCGCAGAGTCTACATGTCCTCATTTGACTTGAGTCCCCTTATTTTTCAGGTGCACACTTTTCATCTTGTTATCTCCAGACAAATATTTATTCAATACATTAATAACTTGGTCTTTTTATTAGGATTGGACCTGCATGAAATGTTTTACATTGTGTCAGCTTTGCTAATGTTGCTTTGCAGATGATTGGAGAAATTTATGCATCCTCAGGGAAACATTTAAAACTCATCTGTTTTCCACTAATGTCACAGAATAAAACAAAGGTTCAAATATTCTTGTTGCATTTTATTTTTGGTTTTACTGAATGTTCAAAATTTGTATCAGCACTCAAGTCACAAAAACGTTCTAGGCACAGAATAATATTTTGAATTCATCCGCTGAACCTTTTATTGCTTCCACCGATAATTTACACTGTGCTGAATGAAAAGTTAATGCACGACCCAGGTCCTTAATCAAGTTTGTACGTTGCGCATCATATTTTCAATGTTTTGGAAGGTCCCAAAAAGGATAATACTTGTAATGAAAACTGAAGGATGTATCTTTCTATTGCGTGTTTATTCATATCCAGTTGTTCCTTCACATTACTATTTCTGCAGGCCTGTACCTTCTCATTTAATTACGGTGCTGCCACTGCAGCTGACGGGGACTTCCTTTCTGACGATATTTATTTTCACTAACATCATCAATCTTCCTTTGGATAGGATTTTAAAGTGTTCCCTTAGACGTAGTAAGTCTTCACTTTAACGAAGAGTAATTCTTTTTGTTATATTTTCCAAAAAGGAAAAAGAAATGTTGAACCTCCAACTAAGGGAATACAACTGGTAGGAAGAATCTGTACCTCGCAAGTACTTCGCACTATGTTTTGATTTACTTAATCAAATGCAATTCAACAGTTGAGCATCTGTGATCTTCAATGCCATTTACACGGATTGGTTCAGTAGCTGCTCAGATATGAGTTCATGAAAAATATCACATCCAGATCCATTTTTGAAGAAAGACTAAAATATGTTCCATGTTTTACAGAACTTTTCCGTGTGCCTCTTTATTTCATCATTGACAAAATGTTTTAACACCGAGTAATTTTCTAATTGTGCATGGTTGATGATACCATCGTGAATTGGATTTAGAATCACTCCACTCAAGTAATTTCTCAAATATTGAAGTTTCATGTTTTTTAACGATTTACAAAGTCTTCAAAGAATGTGTTAGGTTTTCTCAAAGGACTACAAAACTGAGAGAGGGATATTTGGCCAAGATCTTTGTGAAAAAAAAGTATTAATTTTGTCTTCAGAAGATGGATGAAATGTGATTTCCTGTGGGAATCTGGAATTACATCCAAACATTAATTCTGAATGATGGCTAAGATTGAATTGTCCGAAAAGTTCAACAACAAACTCAGACCTTGGTGCACAAAGCAATATCAATTAATTTGTCGCCTGCCACAGGGGTTAGTCTCGAATATTATATCTCAATCAAATAATTTGGTCTCTCTGTTTGTAAACTTAGGAGTTACGAAAAGGTGATAAATTAGTGGCGTGAACGACAATCAACCATGTATCTGGGATGAAATGTACTTCACAACTAGGTTGAGAAGAATAACCCCTTGAGTTATTCCTAAATCGATTCGCGGTTTGTTCCGTATTGAGTTGGACAATAAAAGACCATGACGTAGAAATTCACTTAAACTTGGCTGCTTGAAACAGCTTAGTTAAATTTGAAAAAAGAATTTGAACAGGAAAAATCCATTGCCATGTAGCAAAAGAATATAGCATCTGCTTAGAAAAGACGTGGGTTGAGAATATATTACGTTACCAATAAATCTTTCACAGTCTTTTCTATGTTTGTCTACAGTGAATGTGATGTTATAGAAAGTGACAAAACCTAAAAAAATTTCATTTGAATAATTCTATATGTCCGCTGATTCACTTAGGGTTCCCATTCCAAACTGGTAAATAAAAATTGACAACATTTCCTGTGTAGAGCACTTTCTTTTCAATGCTTACGGTGAAAATCACTATCCAACGGCTTGGCAGAAGAATATTTAATATCAACTGCCTTACAAATTATCACATCCAACAAAGAAAGATGACAAGGGGGCACATTATTTACTGCCAATGCAATAACAAGTGCACACTCCAGTTCAGACCAGCGCTAGTGTTGCAAATGAATCAACAGTCCTTGTCACATGAATAACAGAAAACTACCAATTTGCACATACGTCTTCATAACAGGTAAATTGTTATTGCTTTGTTGATATGAGCTCCTTTGCGTGTCAGCTTCAAGGTGATACGATGGAATGAGATTACTTGAAATTGTCCAAATACATTTTTTGCTGTTGTAAGACTTTATGGACAAGTTTGCTAAGTGATGTTTCAAAGAAGTCTATGTTACACAGAAAAAACATGTTACATATATGTTCTTAGGTCTTTGTGTTACTTTTTTCTCATGGAGACAATGAATGTCTTCACTCGTGGCATTTAGTATTCCTTTTCCTTCAAATGAAGAAACAGAATGCTAGAAAAGTGAGAGCTATGAAGCAATGTTGAAAGAAATAATAGACCCAAGGAAATTCGAATAACAAAATGACGATGAATTCAGACCTACTATCTTCTAATACTTATTTAGCTTGATATGAAAAGGTAAACAACCTAGATTTGTGTTTTTGAACTCCACATCTTCGAAACATGTATTATTTAGTGGGAACGTGTACCTAAAGTTGTTGTTAAATCTTTGTACCCTGCGAAAAGACAGAACAATTGACTGCAGATAGACGTAGGATTACTGGGCTTAGAATGTGCTCGTAAACAATAGAGACACCTTTGTAAAAGGACAAACTTGATGATTACTGGTACTTAATTAGGTGTATCATATTCCAAGAACTGCAATCTAGTGCTGTCAATCATTAATTATTAGTTACAATTAGAAATTGGATTTGTGGGTTACATATTGAAGATCAAGGTACATCAAAACTGACAGAACTACCGCCCTTAATGTGAGGCTCACATTTCAAATGATTCTTTGTCCGTATGTGCATCTAAAATAGAAATGTCTGTCCCATACTTTTCACCAGAAGAAAGGGGCCACACCCATGTGCTGGGTATCCAGTCCTTTTCAAATGGATTTCAAAACTCAGTACAGTCTTTTCAATTTCCTAGAATCACTTCCCGTATGTCCAAAACATCTTGGGTACTGCTGCATAAATGGGTTTTGAGAGTCTGTATCTCATACCACCTTTCAACACATTATCTCACAAATATTTCACTGTTTGGAGTTGAAAGGTGTCTCGAATATGTAAGTTCCTTGCAGGGCTTGCTTTTCTCGCATAGAAACTGGTCGTGCAGTCCATTGATCAAATCCGCTGATATATCACTACGGAGGCTGGCAAGATTAAAGTCGAGTTAATGTTTCCTAAGCTGTTAATATTTTATTCAATAGAAAAAGGTAGTATTCAACCAAAAAAATTACACCTAAAAATTACATCATGTGTTCAATTCATGATTATTTGTAACGATTTTCTTACTGCGTGAAACATTTTTCAAAGGAAAAATCCCAAGGACGCTTGATTTAATTACACAATTTTAATAAGCACTAATCACAGATGCTTTTATAGCCTTCTACATGCACTTCACGAATTTAACGCATTTAAGTTAACGTTTCAGAAATATTACAAAAATGCTACAATTGTAAACGCATAGTTTTGCATTGACTGAAACGTCTTGGAAACACATTGGCAACACATAACCCCTACTTCTGCACGAGGAACCCAACTGAGTATACCAAATGGATCTACTCAATTTTGTGGGAGGTCTATTTCGAAGGACTAAGGTGTGTGGTGTTTACCCTGCGGCTGCGAGAGGTTTTAATTTCCAAAAAACGCCTTTCTTTAGACTAAGTCCTAAACCGGTACTAAATCACATTGTTATGAGTTTTGAAACGTTTCATTCATGAGAGTGTGGGTGTAGCTCTTGGTCCTTTTTACTTTACATTAATATCCAAGCAGTAAGCTTATTCTGATATTAAAAAGGAATGGGGACGAAAATCTTTTGATCAATACCAGTATTACTCGGCGGTCCATTTGAAAACACGTGTACATATGACATGCTGGGGCAAACCACTAATGGAACAAATAGCGGAAGCCATAGCATCATGATGCTTTGGTACAAAATGTCAATATGGTATGTAATGTTATACACGAAGCAACTACATTAAGTGACAAATATACAACTCTTGAATGTCTCTTAAAACATAATTATATCAGTTTTCTGCAAAGTCATTAGCTAATCATTTGATTAAATGACACGATCATTATACATATGCGAGATTTTGGATCTCTTTTGCAACGTCCTTGACAAAATGGAATGAAAAACAATACAGCTCATAGTTTCGCAGCATAAAACGTCTTCATTTAACATGATCAATTTTCTTGTTTCATCCCAAATTGTCTCGCTTAAATGCAAATGCAGTAGGACATCTTAAACAGCCATAAATTCACAAATGACAAGAAATGAAAGCCTCAGTTTAGAAAAGTCAATGACAGTGGCCCAGTTGTCGCAATTCATCTATCTCTCTGAGTAGTAAATGGGAATTCTATTGAAGTTACAGTACATTCACTCAAAATCAAGAGATCATTGCTTAACCCTTTCAATACCTGGGGGAGTGCAGCGCTCCCCTAGCTTAATTAGACACCCCTGGTACCTTTGGAGACTCTGGATGACCCCTAAAGGTCATTTTAGTGTAGAA
>JBCAUG010499422.1:0-28818 GCA_038406175.1 Haplosyllis leylae
TACTCAAAGTCTGAGTTGGAACAGCTTCAACTTTTACTGTATGACTGTTGACTACGTGATAAATGATTATACCTCTTCACTGAAGTACCATACTTGTTACACTAAAAGGTTTCTCTGATTACATCTCACAGTATTTACATACCATAGTATTTGTAGAACTACCACATACTACGTAACTTTGGGATTCTAGCCGCTTTCAAAATACTTGTGCAATACGTTGAAAAAAATCCTCCCAGTTCCTAATGAACTGTAACGTGGAGGTTACGTGGTTAGTGAGGCGTGAACTGAGGGGTTCCATATCCGGCACATGACGAGAGACACAGTCGCATTGATTACCTGGTTTCCTAACAACAGTGAACAACAAAATCAGACGGATCGGCCAGCTTTGGCTGGGAGGCCACCAATACATACAGGGAGATCAAGGAATCAGTATTGGACTCAACATTTTCTGGCCGGAAGAGAAATAAATCATGATATATCATATTCGGAATTAAGTGGGATATTATACGCGGTAGCATTTGATACAGGTTAGTTGTAAGTACACCTTTTTTTTACATGTTGCGGAAAAATACACATTCACTGATCACTTTCTTGCCAACAAGCCTAGTAACGGCTTCATTTAAAAATACAATCGTCAATTATTTAGGATGTTTACCAGTACTTAGTCTTCCGGTAGAGTTCTCCCAGTTGCCCATTCCAATAGCAAATTTGTAGAAACCAAAGAAAGAAGTTATCATATACGATAGATCTACTGCATGTTTGTAGAATTTGTTTTCAAAATCACCATGATATGTTGTAATAATATCTGTCGAAATCGATTGATATTTGACTTATTCCCATCTGCATAGTAAGAGTGTTTTCATTTTTTGATTACATAATAGTTAATAACCTGGACATCGTTGATTCATAGAATTAATGTGTTCGAGACTGAAGGTCGAGAACATATTAATTCTGTCAGTTAACAAAGACCGTGCTTATAAACTGTTTTAAAGCACGTCAAAACGCAATAGAAATTGTCCTTACAGTGCTTTAAAATAAAATAAATTAACAAACAAATGTGATATTGAGTAGGATCACTGCACTTGGCCATTCAGGAAGCAATTACTGAGCTGAAAGAAAGCAAATTCCTGTATCCGGATCAACGAATTTGAAACGAAACTAATTAGACACAGAATTTCTAATTAAAAAGAAAGTGCATATTGATGGTTCGCTTGTAAACTGTCACAGCGCCTTATGAATTATCCAAACCTATTCATCAATAAATAATTGATATTATGTGGATGAACTGTACTTTCAACATTCAATACTGAGGAAATAACCATGTATTTCTATGTAGATTTGGTCTGGTAGATATTGCAAAAACACTGTCACTAAGGTGAATCAATGATAAAATTAATAGTTTTATGAAACAGAACAATCCCTTTCACAGGAAATCAGAATGTTTTTTTTCACATCAGAAGTGTTATTTAAATATACAGGAGATGAAAGTCAAATTTAACAAACACTTGAGGCTGAAAAAAAACTTTAAATCAATTGAAAGTGTCCAAACTAAGAGAACATTTTGAAGACAAACAAGACATTATTTCAGTTTCAGGCAAATCACTCAGTTGGTGACAATGTTGATATATCCATCAGATATCGCTAGGCAATAAGTGAAACTTTTTTGCACTTAATCTGAGGAACGTCGAAAATCAATGCCTCGCGTTGGATACCAGTAAAACGATTCGGCAATACAAAGAAGACAATTAGACGAACAAAACTGTCATAACTTCCATGGTGATCTGATGCTACGTGGGAGTAATGTTACATTAAATGGAATAAATGACGTTCCACCCGACTGATTGGGTTGACAACGAAGAATTTTTAATAGAAACCATGTAATGCAATATGTCATTGGTCTAAATACAATGGCAACCAGCTAGTTAAGAAAGACACTTCGTTCTCATTTATTACCATTGTGCCTGCTGGTAAAGACATCGTTACCATTAAAGGTTGAAAGCACCAAGTGGAATCCTTTTAACTGGAAATAAATCAGACTGTTAAAATGGGTCTCTTGGAGATTGGCGGTAGATGTTGTGGACCTGTTGCTCGAGATACACTATTGTTTGAATATAATGTTCTCAGACCCTTTCAAACTGAAAGGTAACATCAGTTTTATATATACACAGTTATGTTCTATAATTAGCTTTTTTGGATTGCTTGGTAATAGGGGAAAGCTAGGGTGACGAGTATCGTCTTATGTTAAAATTCAGCTGTTTTGGCCAAATACGGTCATGCAAAGAAAGGTGTGTCTGGAACAAAAATTTCTATTTGGTCCGACCTATCTACAGAGGCACTACCTATAAGAAGATGCAATTGATAGGAAAAGCTAGTAATGATACCCGTATATTTTCCAACTTGAGTTCACCTGCCACCTGTGCTTCTGCCCGTAGAAATATACGTTTGAATGTTTTTGTTTCACTGCAGGAAAAAGACTAAGTATCCAGAACTCCACAGGATGCCTGCGATGATGACGGATGAGACGGAGCGCGGAGGAACCAAGAAGCACATCCAAATTCGAGCGGACTCCCAGGATATTCCCCCACATTTACCACAAACACAACAAAGAAACATTAGATTCCGACAAAGACCGAACTCCGCGCACAACCCAAGTACCCAACCCCTCCCGTTTCTCAAACTTCGAAGATGGAGGCCACTGAGTGCAGGGGGAAACACCAGCCTACACTCCTCCCAGGCAAAAGGGAGTATCAGTGAGAATAAAGTTCCCAAACCTCCTGTGAAGTCAAATCAGAAGCCTACGGAATCTAAATCCAAGAGGGAATTAACACTTTCAGAAAGAAATTACAAGAAGTCAAGACTTATGAAGTTTACCTACCCTACACAGATGCATAACTGGGTAGGACCTCAGCCAAATGAGGTACCAAACATGCTTAAACGTTCAGTCCCTCGCTGCCTGCAGCGAGGTAATTATTACGCCAGATTGCCACAGAGACACGCTTGCCATTATGCACCCTGGAAAAGTATAACACATGTTAATAGGCACCAGTTTACTTCGTTTTCATTACCCCACCCTCGAAACAAAAAGGAGCAAGAAGCTCTTGAGGTCAAAGCTAAAAATACCCCCCGTACACCACGCCTTGTCGTCAAGGAACCCGACACGGACAATGATGATGAAACTGCGCAAAATATTCTCGAACTTGTTCCGTCTGCTGATAACCACGATGACGAAGAAAATGTAAGTAAAAACGGTTCGTATCATTATGTGTATGACGAATCCAACACCAATCAAGCTGAGGATCCAAATGAGGAGGCACACAGCATAAAAAGTGCCAGGTCAGAAGAATATGAATATCAAGAAATTCCTAATAATAGAAAGAAGGATGGAAACGACACTGGGGATTATGAAAATGATTTTGACCAGGAAGAACATCGAAATGGAAAAGGAAGCAATAACTCAGATGAAAGTGGAGTCAACAGTGATATTGATGATAGCAATAATGACAAAAAGAAATCTAGTTCTCGAAGATCGAGCAAGATAAGTAATGGTAGTTCAAAAGGAACGGGGAGGGATAGCAGTATTAACGATAACATAGATGACGAAACGAGAAGTATCGCTGTAGAAGAACAGCCAACTTCTCGAAAATCTAGTAGAGTGAGTACCCACAGTTCAAGAGGACGCAGAGACAGTAGTAATGAAAGTATTATTGATGAAATGGGATCAATAAAATCAAAAGACCAGACAAAAAGGAGGGATAGTATTGCGAGTGAAGAAGAAATCGTTGAGGAGGGCCATGAGATCAACAAAAGTGCAAAACCAGAATGTAAAGGAAGGCGATCGAGCAGTGAAGCCGAGAGTGTTGGCAGCGATGATGACGAAGGCACAAAGAAACGCAAACACAGTCGCCCCAACTTAAGCAATAAGAGCAAAAGTTCATTACGATGCAATAGTTCTGGTTCAGAATCAGACGAGGACAAAGAGCTGGACACTGGAAGAAAAACAGCTGTATCAAGTAGGAAGAGTTCAGTTTCGAGTATCAGAAAACGGTCAGTAACAAGTCAGCAGAGCACTGCTGAAAGGAGGAAAAATTCAATTTCCAAACGGAAAGATTCGGTGTCTACCAGAAAAAGTTCAATTTTCAGTGACAGAAAGGACTCTATTACCAGTCAAAATAGTTACGTTGCAAGCAGAAGGAGCTCTGAGGCCAGTCGCAATGAAACCCTGAAGAGTAGAAAGAATTCCATTGCAAGTAACAGGAAAGATTCTGTTGTCAGCCAGAAAAGCGTCGCATGTAGCCACAAGGATTCGGTCAGCAGAAGGTCTGTTGATAATGATGGAGAAAGCAATCGGTAAAATTCCGCTTTGTGGGAAATTTTGTGTGCTTTTGTACTGTTGCAATTGCAGAGAAAATATTTAAAATTCATTCTGTGTTGTAAAATCTGTTCCGCATTCTTCTTTTTTTTTATTTCTGATGCTGTATAATATTTTGTCTTATTTTGATGACTCTCCTCCAATTTAATTTTATAGATTCTTTCTTTTTGTCATAACGTGATTGATACCTGTGGCAGATCGATTGTCGCTATCGTTTTACAAATAAATCTTATTTTCTTGTGAGTGCTGTGGTTTTCTTATTCTATTTTAATACCTACACATTTGAATCCCTAATTTCCATCATCCTCAACGAAATGTTCTGTTGCTTGCTGTGTCTCCATGAGTGTTGCAAGAACATTTATTTACGACCACTGAATTGAACACACGGACATACTTTACAAAAGGTAAAAAAATCATTTTTAAAAATGGTAAGAACCTCTATAGCAATATAAGTAACAACAAAGAAGTAAGAGAGTACATTATGTAGTGTACTGTAAAAGTTCTTTTTTACAACTTTTTTAATTATTCAAAGATTAAAGAGAGATACAAAAGATAAATTTTCAAAAATAAACACACCTCTGGGCTAATTTCATTTCACTATCTCAAACCACAATTTAATGAATTCGAGGCTTGGGCTTGTAACAATTTTAACGAGCATTTTTGTTTATGTCGTAGGTTGTTATGTTGTTCAAAGATTCAGCCCTTCTGCCAAAGTTAGAGCAATAATCGATTGAAAATGTTTACGCTTTAGGCCGAGCACTGCTAGAAGCCGTGATGGTTTGTCAGATCGCATTAAAGTAGAGGATGAATCATCGACAGATTCCTCGGATTCTGACTCATCGTCGTCCAGTAGCAGTGATTCCAGCGAGGAAGAGTCAGACGAAAGTAGCGATGCCACAGAAAGGTCTACTCCTGAGAAGAAAACCGAGAAGAGCCAAGAAAGTCCGATAACGGATGTTGGTACGGACTCAGACGAAGACAGAAAAGCAATGGAGGAGTTGCAACGCAACCAAATGCTTGATTAAATCATTAAATTGCAACTCGCAAGAGTATTAATTTGTGCTTAATGTCATTCCATATCATTCCATTTCATTTTCATAGTATGTTTAACGTTATTCCCCGCCACAGTTGTAACACCTTAAGCTTTCGCTTCGAATAACCTATTCGAGTTGTTCACAAACACATAAAGTTGTCAGTATTTGAATTCACACATACATGCCGGTTTTTTCTTTATTTGCACTAGCTGATGCTAAAACTAGAAATGAAGGAAGAGATGAGGATTACACTTCAACGTTACATCCTATATTGGATGTGATTTCTTATGGCACAACTAAAACAAAGTTGACAATATTGGCATTCTTGTACTTTAGAGAGTTTATAAAAACTCTATTACGCATTTTCATATGAATTTTTTTTTTACAAATTAGTCTAAATTGGCAATAATGGTAATATTGGTATCACAGGTTTTACTATGTAAAAACAAAAAAATCCCGCAATAAAATTTTACCCCAGTGAGCATTGAGCCTAGGACCTCAGCCATTTGGATCCGACACTCTGCTCTCTGAGCCTTTGAGGAGCAATCATCTCTCATCATCACTCTTTTGTCTCTCCAATCATTTTCATGGCTACTAGTTCACAATGCTATTTTGTTCATTAACACCTCAACAATGCTTGGTACAACAAAGGTCATTGGTTAATTGGGCAGCCATATTTGGTGATAATTTCTAGTAATGTGTTACTTAGGAGATTTAAGATCTGCATAGAGTCATGCTCCACTGGTTCTAACTAAATAATCTAAGTCCAAGATTGAAGTGGTGCAGGAACGAAAGACAACTTAAGGATATCAAAAGTAACACAATGGCTCAGATCCAAATGGCTGAGGTCCTAGGTGCAATGCTCACACTTTGTTGTTAGATTTTTTTTTTATTTTCACGTACCAAAGTCTCTGATGCCAATTTGCATTATTGCCAATTTTGTGTGTTTGTGGAAATGATATCAAAAGATGTGCAAGGTATTTGAAAAGCTTCGGGGCTTTCATCAGCATTTGCCAAACTGCACACAAATTTTTCATGGTTATTGACAAATGAAGAAATAAAAATGGCATGAAATTTAAAAACGTCAGTTGTGATTTTTTTATATCACAGGATATTCAAAGCATTTAAAAGGCTACACGACTTTTATCAACATTTGCCACACCGTCTGCATGATTTTTTTTTCAAATGAAGAAAAAATAACGTAAAGACATCACCTCACTGGCATGAAACCCGGATTTTGGCATCAAAAACGTCAAATAGATAAAATAGCTGACTCTGAAAGAGCCAGCAATGAAAATTGCACGAAATTGTCAACGTCAGTCATTTTATGATTTAAACACACATTCTAATGAGCAATAGTAAGCAGCTGTGAAGAAGTCTATGTCGCTGTGTGCACTCAAGAGGCATGGCAAACTAGTAACGATTTTTCAAGATAATTGAGGTGTTTTGAAAATAATTTTTAATCTTGCACGCTAGAGAAAATGTGATGATTGTGTCATTAATCAGTACCGATTTCCAAATGAGCAAAAAAGCACAGAAATCTCAGGGTTTTTTTTTGAGTAGCGGGTTTATTTCATCCACCATTAGCCATGACGGGATATTACCCGAACCAATTCATACGAGATTTTACATTGACACTTTACTTCGTTTGTTCAAATAACATTTATTTGCAGTAACTGAACCTCTCCTGTGCTATTGGCATTAAATGATGAGAAAATATTAGAATCAGTACATTATAACAGCATAATGATTGTTTAGTAGATAAATATATAAGATGACATGTACAATTAGGCCTATACTGAAATAAGTATAGGGGTCTTAGGTCATTCTTTCTATCTTCATGAATCATGGAACAACCAACAATCCAACTAAAGGTAGTGTCTACCTAAATTCTCGCTCAAATGTGTAAAAAACTTATCCTTTCCAAGTGAAGCTTTAGAACTGAACATGAAAAATATACAGTTAGACCTTAAACGTATTGGGTTTCTGTACAAAATTAATATACATAGGCGCCAATCTATGGCTACCCCCTTTACCTAATATCTACTTTCTTATTTACACATGTGCATGTCCATGACATCTGGCTGGAGCGTATTTCGTTGGGTAAGCTTTTTACTATTGTTCGGTTGGCCAATAGCACCGCTTCTTTGTCTCTCTCTCTCTCTCTCTCTTACAATACTTTAAACACAATATAAAACTTAAATGAATCTGTTAACATTACATTCATATAAAATATTACAATACATACGTAACCGTTTCATCTTGTTACTTGACACCAAGATCATATGTAACGGGACATGATTCGAGGTGGAATTCTGATTGAAAGACTTGTTCCGTGAGTTTGTTAGCGACTAGTACATATAAATACTTAGAGATAACGAACAAATAGTAACAGATATTTTACTGACGAAGTACAATATGTAATTTTCCTAGAACCCGATTCTCTTCCATCTTACATCAGTAACATAGTTTTATCAGGGAAATTTTATCTCCTCTCCCTCTCTGGTTTATACAACGCAAGGTTCTTATACTTAGTCTAACAGATGCTTGAATATTATCTTTTGCCTACCACAGCAGCTTCGCTTGCTGCTGGGTGAATACCCGTACTGCATATACCTGGGCTGGATGCCAGACCCCAGCATACATACAGCAGCGTATATCACTAACAGACTACGCTTACACCCCCGTATCTCTAGCTTGGCATCCCATCCCTCTTGCCTGGAAGCCATATATAGCACTCCATGAAACAGAATACTGTAGGCTGATGCTACAGACGTGTCTGGCATTCCTCCGCCTATTTCTTGATGCTTAAAATAAACTAAAGACGTCCGAGTAGAAAAGAACAGTAAGAACCGTTAGTTGCCATTCAACTTAGAAATGCAAACTATAAACATGTAATCATTCGCTCTTGACCTTTTAGTATAAACTTACGTAAAAGTAATGACGTGTACTTGACGTACTTTAAAAGCAAAATAAAAAAGAAGAATAATGAGATGTGTTACAAAACACATGGCATGGATTCCGGTCTCGTCAGTGGTGCAGACGGTGTCCCGATCGTGTCCCGACTGTGTCCCACCGCAACCGATGTGATCTTGTAAGTAGTAGATTCCCTGTCTCATAAGTCTGGTCGCTTGTAAGATTTCGTCAACTGGTCATGGTATTTATTTGGTCGCTGGTTTAGAACGTAAGATGGTTCTTCGTTGTAAAACAGTTGTGTAAACACAAAACATCATACAAGGATCCAATACTTAGTTAATCCCATGCGGAGCACTAGAACTGTACTTAGCCTACATAACCAAGTTATGTGTGTTGCATGGCAATGTTATCTATCACAGGGTGTGCTTTTAATATCCCAGTAAATATCCGAGTAGACGTATACAAGCTACACTTAGCTTGTTTATGCATCCACTTCTGCATCACTTACATAAGACCCATGCTCAAGACGTCTTGTAGGAACACAAGAATTGATGATGAGAATATAAAAATGATGAAATCTTTAACGTTCATGTTGTAATAATGAGTTCGCAAGTCACGTGTGAGTCCAACAATGACAGGAAATATGTGATGAATCTTGGAAATCGGACGAGCTCGCAATGTAATACGTTAAACTTGCTGCCCTATTGGACTTAGCCTGAAAAGAAAAATAGAAAATGTGACCTTCAGAAAAACTACCTGAGAAATAATGATATCAGCATAATACTTTGACTTGTTTTCCTACACGTTCCATTCTCAACAATTTTTACGTTTGAGTGTTGGATCACTTCACGCACGTCTGTCAGGAATTCACAGAACATTTAAACCATTCTTATCAACTAGTCGTTTATCCGAGGTTTTCACGAAGTTATATCGGTTGAACATTTTGTGCAAAAATTGGCAGGGAAATTAATTTGGAAGCTACAGTAACTGAGCAATACAGTTTGGATAAGTTCCTACTTTGGGCAGTTATTTCACAGGAAAGAAGTTATGGTTGATGAAAGTGAAGGTGAAATAGTATGTGGTTGCCTCAGATCGGATCAAACATCGAAGGCTATTGAGTTTTGTTATGGGTTACTATTTGGGCTAAAGCCATTAATATAAACAAGATGCAAGTAAAACAGTCACAGTGTAAGGCAATGTACTATAATATGTAACTGTTTACAATACAGAAGGAAACAAGAATGCTCAATACTTGGTCAGCAGGAATACGTTGTAAATATGCTGACTATTTCATAAAGAATTGCGTAGGTGTAAAATAAATTATCTTATAATAACATTCTGTACAAAGTAAAGCATACCACAAAGACGTCCTTCTGATAAATAGTATAATTTGAATCAAATTACCAAAGCTTTGATGAAAAGTTTACAGGTAAAATAAATTTCTTAGTACGGTCTTTGGAATCACAAAAAATGGCTTACATAAGACAGAGAGGTCAAACATACTTAAGAGTAGTAAACTTACGTGCTTATACTCGGACTACTTTAGTGATTTCTCTTGTTACAGACATGGAACGCCCTCTACCCCTGGCAGCAACGGATTTCTCAGCCATATCTGCCCTGTGTTCCGCTTCCTCCAGCATCTGTTGTCCCTTGCGGTATTTGTTCATTGTGATAGTTACTACTTCCTCCTGCAGAGTCACAAAAATATTTTTTTATGAAATAATGACCGTAATTTTCGACAAGGATCTTATTTAGAGCCATAGAATTGGGCGAAAGGCAGTGAGTGAACTGCGTATTTATTTCCTTTCATTCATTTTTTAAATTTTTTAATTGTTCATTTCCAAATCTATCTTACTCTACAAAACCACGTTTAGCAGTAAATAACAAAGAGACACGTACAGCCTCTTCGAGTTGGCGCCTGAGTGTCCTGACTTTGTTGGCTAATGTGTTGTTTGCGTCGGCGAGCTCTGCCTTCACGCGGATCTCATCCTCGATCTGGATTCTGATTTCGTTGTACTGGCGTTCGATCTTCCTGTTGTTGGCAGCATATTCACGAGCACGGCGCTGTTCAATTTCTAATTCGTTCTCCAAGTCTCTTAGCTAAAATGATGACAATTATTCATTTGAGATAATTCGAACAGTATTTTCCATATTTGAAACAATTATCGCAAATATCGCAATTTTAAGGTCAGTTGGTGCATAGATAGATCTTATAATAACATGAAAACTATTAATCAATATATTCAGTTTCGAGAAAATTGTCTGGTAACAAACTTACCCTGGCCTGCAGTTTAGCAACCATACGCTTTCCTTCTCTCTGGGCGAATGCCTCTGCTTCCTCTAGTCTCACAGTGATTTCGCGGATCTCAACCTCCAGGGACTTGCGGAGAGCTTCGGCGTTCTTGTGCAGTTCTGTTTCTTGACGCAGATCATCTGTAAGGCGGAGGTTCTCAGATCCAAGACGGTCAGCACGCTCTTCGGCGGCACGGCGTCCGTTGAGAGCGTCATCGAGGTCAGCGTGCATGGCTGCGATGTCAGCCTCCATGCGGCGTTTCTCTGTGGTGAGGGTTGTTATGCTGATCGTGAGTTCGTTGATTCTGGTAGAGGCTTCGTGGAGTTCACCTTCAGCGTTCTTACGGGCACGCTCAGCCTATAGTAGAGTAATATGAATTCATTTTGCCTCCCATTACAACACAAAAACACGCATTTGCAAATTATCAAAGATGGATATTTGTTTCAAAACAACCATGCGAAATATAAAACATACATTAATGATCTGAAAAAAGGTTAAAGTCACTGAAAAGGGACCATGACAACTGTTTTGTTGAAACTTTGCTCAAGACTTACGGTCTCCAGGAGAGCCCTGACATCCTCGAGTTCGGTTTGGAGAGCGATGCGTTTCCTTTCCAGAACGGTGACGGCTTGACGAGCTTCATCGCCAGAGCGACGTTCATCGTCAATTGCGATTTCAAGTTCCTAGAAATATTGAAAAGGCCTTTGTTTATTTGCAGAGAACATTTACTGATTTTCACAAAAAAGGAGAAATTTTGGCTCAGATCTTTACTGACCTTGACACGTGAACTGAGAGCCTTGTTGTTCTTTGCCAATTCGGCGTTAGTGCGGGTGAGAGTTTCAACTTGGATTTCGTATTCGCGGATTTCGGTTTCGTACTTCTTTTTCAAGCGAGAGATTTCTGCCTTGTATTTGGTCTCGATTTCAACAATTGTGCGTTGCAGCTCATCCAGGGCTCTTTGGCTGCTCTTGCTGTAAATACAATGTGGTAAGCAAAATTCCAGGAAAGAAAAAAAAATGTATTTGAAAAGTCCAGGTGGTACCGGTATATTTGCATTTGGAAGTGGATTTCTTAGCATTGTTTGGTGAATTGAAAATATTTCATTTTGGTGTTTACCGGATGCTGTCAATTTCCTCATCTTTCTCGCGAAGTCTGTGGTCCATCTCTGAACGTAGCTGGCTGAGTGCAGCATTGGCCGCGTCAAGTCTGGCCTGAGCCTCCTTAAGGGCATCACGGGTGTCGGCCAACTCGGCAGCCAATGAATCACGTTCTCCCTCCAACTGAACACGGATGGCAGTCAGCTCGTTCACGGACCTCTGTAAATCCTTATTGGCGGCCTGGGCCTCACGTAGAGCCTCTGTTTAAGCAAAATAATACCTTAACTTACTCTTGTAGTTGCAGAATTATTGGACTGTTCATTCTAATTGCTTCAACAATTAATTGTTTTGTCATGAAAACTCTGTACCCGAAAGGTTTTTGTTCTCGCGGGCAAGGGCGTCGACCTTGGCCTCCAAATCTGAACAAAGTTGCCTCAGACGGGCGTTTTCTGCTGCAAGGCGTCCGTTCTCTGACTGAGCAGCTGCCAGATCTGAGGACAGTTCATCCACCCTGCGTGCGAGATCGGCGTTGGCAGCTTCGGCCGATTTGAGGCGCTTAGCGAGATCGGCCACGTTGGCGTTGGCCTGGAAAGTAACATTTCTTGCGTTCACTATTAATATTCTAATGAAACATTTTCTGTGGTAAAACTATTGTTTACTTCTGCGAAGACTATTTGAACAACACTTATCCGTTACATTACAAAATGCTTCTTTTACTTACAGTTTCCAGTTCAATTGTGAGTTCTCTGATCTCAACGGTGAGTTTGTTCTTCTCCTTCTCCAGTTTGGCCGCCCTGAGGCGTGCCTGTTCCGCAAGGTCTTCCAGTTCTGCGATCCTGGCGTTCATCCTGCGGCTGTAAGTACAATGTACAGGTCATAATTAGTTGTTCACATAATTCTTGCCCTTTCTCTGACTTTGTCAGGAAATATGTGGTTCAGCATCTAACAGAAGTATTTCCGTTTTGACTCGATAATCATTTTTAAGGTTTGGTATTAGTGATTTACACCCAATACACTCCAACAGTAAAGTTCTGTTACCAATTTAGATCACCACTAACGAATTTCTCAGATACTGTAGAACTTATACTTACCGCAAGTCCTCAAGCTCCTCGAGACGAGCAGCCATGTCCTTGTCGTACTTTGAGCGCAGGTTTTGCAGGTCGATCTGGAGTTTATTGACCGTCGCCCTGAGATTTCCTGCCGCTTCGGCTTCCTCCTCATATTTGGCCGTCAGCTGGTCAAACTCAACCTGGAGACTGTTAAACTGGATTGTGATCTGACTACGTTGCTGAAATGGAAGGAAGGTAACTCAAATGAAGATTGAATAAGAGCTAATCACATATCTACAATTTATGTCTCGTTTCAGAAGATAAATAGATCTAGGTCAATGCTGTGAAACAACGGACCTGACTGAACTGTGAATTGTTCGACCGTGTAAAATAAACGTGTCAATTCGTCATTCAATTGTTTTCTACCGTTGTAGTCAGTGCCTTGACATGCACGTAGGAAAACTAAAGACTACCCCACTTATTATTCATCTCTGGAGCTGACCAGGCGTACAGAACAAAATATTTTTTTACACTTTTCAGGAGGAATCACTCATTTACAATACTACTCAACAATGGATATTAGAATTTTGACTATTCATTTCAAATACGTACTCTGGATTCTTCATCCAATCTGCTCTTGGTGTCATCAAGGGCGTGTTGCAGTTGTCCCTTAGCCTTGGCGAGTGCTGCGTTGGAAGAGTCCAACTCTTGCACCTGTCTCTGCAGGTCGAAGTTCTCCTGTGTAAGGCGAGCCTTCAGGTTGTTGAGATCGTGATTCTGCTTACCGAGGTCATCAACCTGGACTTTAAGCCTTCTGCATTGGTCATCGAGGGCATCAGCTTTGCTTTCGGCATGCGCCTGAAAGAAAATGTAAGTATTATTTTATTTCTTGAGTTTTCTATTTTCTCCTACATAATGTTTTACCTTTAGTGCATCGTTTGTCATACATCTGCCATAATATTTCTGAGCTCACTCGCATTTTAAGCCTCTTTCATACCTGATCCAGTAATTGGTCAAAAATGGGTCAATTTTGATACCTTGGCTTTTACAGCTGCGTCAAGGCTGCTGGAAACGCTGTCGATTTCAATGATGAGTTGCTGCTTTTCCTTCTCAACCCTAAAATTAAAAACAGTAGCATTGATTTCACCACCTTTTCTTCTCTGATTTATGGAGATTATGACTTAGTTTTACGCAACTTCTCTTTACCATCATAGTTTATAGACAAATCTTGAGGTCGATTTGATATAATATGTGTGAAGATGTACTGTTGAACTGTTTACTGAATTTATCATCCATTTCTTACTTTGACTTTGATCTGCCGAGATGTTCGACCTGGTCCTGGAGATCGTTGAGGGCATCTTGGTGACGTTTCCTCAGTGAGGCCTCAGCGGACTCGTGCTGCACGTTAATCAGTTCAATGTCTTTTCTCAGTTTCGTTAGTTCGGTTTCACGTTTCCTGCTGATGTCGGCTTGTGCAGCGTTGAGCCCGTCAGCCTCATCTAACCTTTCACTCAGTCCCTCAATTTGGATGGAGAATTCAGTGACATCCTTCTCAGCCTGTAACAAATCAATTACATAATGTTATGCGGGACTCCTCCCTCTGAATGCCATAGCTGGTTCTATTTTGATGATCAACACATATTTTGCAGTATTGAATACTAAAGATTTAGAGTCGTGATCTAATTGTATTTGTAAGCTGGGACATTACCCTGATGTTTTTTTGGCTTTCGTGTAAAAATCCAAGAGTAGAAATATAGTACAGGGCTAATGAGCAGATATTATGGATTTACGTTATATCCTTAGTACACCTGATGTTAGATTGATATTACGTCTCTGAGCAAGGAGACATAAATTACAGAGTTTTACATGGATGTAGTCTGGAGACTTGCAGTCTACACAGCCAACAAACATATAGTCTTCATACAATGTTAGTTTTGCTTCAGCAATCTAGCTAGAAACATAGGTAGTAGCCTATGCTAAATTTGGGAGTCACAGTCTACAGCCAGAATATATACTACAACCACTGTACTCAGGTGCAATGTAAAATGAATGGGAATTTCTTTTGGGAGGGCAGACCAGTAAATCTATTAAAGAACGGTGTTTGTGCAACTATCTGCACCTGCGAATTATTTCAACTCAAGAAATATGTTAGGTACAAGTAATGGTTCCATGTGATGATTAGAAATAGTTTGGTATTCTTTCAATAATACAGGTAGCTTGGTAAACAAAGACATCCAGTGCAAGGCAAAGAAAAAAATGACAAGAATTTAATAGAACATACCCTCATGCGAGCCTCCCTCTCTGCTTCCAGGGCATCTTCCAGTTCTTTGATACGCATCTGGAATTATAGTTAAATAACACATTAGAATAACACCAGATACACATATAAAGCATTGAGATAAGGTAGGTATGTAGAAAATATTTTGTGAGGGTGTGTGTAATGACGTTTCATTTCGATGGACAAGAAATTCTTTCTGGTAATAAAATTACAGTTGGGCATCTTTATTATTTGTATCAGGAATTGCTTTCAGCAGATGTTATAAACCAAGTAGAATTTATAGGATTTAGTCTGGAATCGAATTACACTTGAACTAAATCTGTTGCACTGCAAGTATTCATAAGTGACGATTTCCTTTTTCTGTGTCAAGAATTTTTCTATCTATTGGATTGGTTCTAGACCTGTTACTGCTATTTTATCAGACCAGTGAATACCAAGATGAACAAGCACAGAACCTCAGATGAAATATGATCATGGACATTTTTGTTGCGATCAGGTATTTCAGATTACATTACGCAACAAATGAACCTCTAGATTGGTAAAGTTTCCCGAGGAAACGGTGATGAATAGGAAGGTAAAGAAGACAGTAAAAAGTCACTAGTTAATGATTCTTGGTATGTTCCTGACGTCACTAGAAGTAAATAACATCGTTACTTGTAACTATGGTGGAGAAGAAAGTTTAGATATTGTATCGTCATACCATAGCATGTTACAAGTCCATGGGTACGACCTTCGACAACGCATTAGCCCATGTACTCATAACTATGCGCACTTTTTAGACCAAGATCAAAGGGCAATAATAAGATGTATAGGAACTTCTAATTGTAGGGTTATTAGACATTCATTGCACATAGTTTTCTGATTCTATTTGGAATCTTATCAAATATTTTGATCGGATGAACATTTACTGTGCCTGGCGAGTTACACTTTTCCGAAACATGCAGGGCAAACTTATTCATTTGAGAATATATGATGTTGTTGTGCGTCAAGAAAGTATTCTAAAATATCTTAATAACTCTTCCTACTCGCTGTAATTATTTCCGGTACATCAAATGTTTTTCTACATATTATTTTGGGTATTTCCAAAGCCATTTGACTTTCAAAACGAACAATTATTCTGATCATTTACTTGGTAGGCTAAATAAACATTTCAACCTGAGTTGTAAGTGAAAGTACTTTGAAGCAGTACAACGGTCTAAACTTATGAAATCTACTCTGTAGCAGCTGATGTGGAAGCTGCGCGGTGCAGGAAGTTGCTGTGGCAAGAAGTTTTGATCATTTGCGGGTTCTATATTTGGCAACCGTAGGTAACTGTATCTAGTGATAAAGAGGCGATGCACGTGGAAATGCATCTTTCCCCTGTCAGTACCTTGTTTTGTTTACGGACTTCCCCTGGCTAATCTCTTGCTTCATCTTCTTCACGTCTCAGCAAAAAAATTTTCTTCGCAATGAGAAATCGCATTATGCGTAACTTGTTCGTGATTAAAACCAGTATAATTAGTCCAGTGCAACTATCTTGGCCGAGTATGTTTAACAGCCCCCAATGGCTTTGAGTTGATCATAAACGTAAACTTGGGGAATCTTTTCTATCTATTTTTCGCTATTAAAAAAAAGTTTCATGTGTAACAAGGACTAAAGCGCCCGCGATAAGTAAACAAATTTTTGTGAGAAATATTATGATATCATATGATTGGTATTAACGTGCACTCTGTACCTGCGTGCAGACTACCTGCAACTGGCACTTACTTCGCAGCCACCATATGATTAACCTGTGCTGACCTAAATAAAGGATCAGAGGAGTTCCTGAGATCCAACACCATGATTTAACTTAATGATCTTTCCAAAAATACGTGCAACCAATGAAAATACATAGCATGTGTTCAGTTAACGTTCCGTTCTGAAATTTTCGAGGAAGAGAGATTCTATGCGTGTTATTTGCTATGTCCCAAATATTTATGGTCATATCTCAGCGCGTACGGGAACACTTGTAGATCTTAAGAAGGCTATAAAACCATCACTCAGTGGTATCCTAAAAGGAAGATTGGAATTACTGAAGCTTTTATGAAAGAATTTTAGTCATAATAAAATTGGAAAAAAAAATTGGTAGCTGATACTCACTAATGCCTTATCTGGGAAAGGGCACAACAAATATCTGCTGTTTCCTTTTGACAGGTCAGCATTGTCACGATATTAATGCATATAATTGGCTGCCTCCTCTGAGTGTAACGTGAATCAAATTGTGTACCTCAATGCGGGTTTGTATCCGAGAAGAATAGATTCGTGCATTAAATTGCTTTAACTAGGCCTAATTTAAAATTATCATTGTGTTTAAAAAAGTTTTCAGAAAAGCTGCCAAGACTATAAAAAGACATTTGCACGAAGGAGTACTTGCTTGTCAACAAGTGAAGTGAAATTAAGCCAGTTTTATAACTTAAAACAACTTTCACGGAGAAAATACTGTTTGCTTGTATATTTCTGTTTGAGGTAATTTCGAACAGAACATAAGAGCACAAACTTGTCAAAAGTAAACTTTTTTCATTAAGTATGTGTTACTTTAATAATATTTCCCTTCGTATTGATTTGCAAATCTTATAATTGACATAAATAGTGCAAATTACCTTATCGCGGGATTCCTTAGAATCCCTGAAAAATTCATGATTTCTCAAAGTTCTTCTGTGTAAACTGTCCAACCACGGAGAGGATTTCACGGTTGTTGATTCAAGACTATTGAGCGTATTGCATGAGTTGTACTTTGTAAATCCATTATACTTAGAAGAATATTTGTCTTCTTTTGTTTGTTTATGAAGTGAATTATATCCTAAGTATCCTGACATTTCTTTCGGTTAGCTTGTCACATGCAAACTCTGAATACCTTTCAAGAACTATTCGTTTCTGTCTTTTCTACAGATAACCGCACTTCAAGTCAAATAAAGATCACATTTTGCTCAATGTTATGCTGGTATTGGCCACTTGTGTCACTAAACAGACACGTATTATCTCAAAGATTGTATGTCAAAGAATTTTTTTGATGAGAATTACTTATAATGACGCCAGTTACTTTCTACCATTATGTCACGGTAATTACTCTTCACATTCTGTCTGTTTGGTGTTTTCGAATATTTGTATTTGTTTGATATCAAATATCAATAAGGGCTATGGAAGAGTTCGGTAAACAAATGGTAAGTGCTGATTTGATCGAAAGGGATTTGTTATCATTGTTAAGTATCTATTCGGAACTAAGATAAATTGAAACTTATCATCTTGAGGCAAAACTGGCTCAGGTTACTCGTATTTGTTTTATTGAAAATATACATGATTGTGTGATGACCGGATTGTGTGTCTGCGCACTGGATCACACTGCACTTTCATACCGAGTGCCAATAGGATTAGCACCTTTCCTTATCAGTATGAAGAAAATGGTTCCTTGACGGGTGTTTGATTTAATGTTTATCACGGTAAGCGGGTTGTGTTCGACAAAAGGGTGCTTGTGGTGGAGTGGGTGAAGAAATACAGTTATAGTAGTACTTAACTGAAAGTCTTTATCTAAGAGATTTAATTTTAAAAGTCAATTCATACTCAACGAAAGAATAAGTATTATGATGTGAAAAACAGCTTCAGTGCTCACATAATCGGATGTAACTTCTTTGGAAACAATAGCATGATTGTTCCAATGGGAGAGAACTGTAAGAAATACGTAGTTTGAGAAAACTGTGTATTAGAAAGAATAAATTTCTTACCTCCAACCTGTTTGATGTGGTTGGTGACATACCACGGTACACTTGGTACCTGTGGGTCGTCTTGCTGCTGGAAATATCATGACCCAAGTCTAAATCTCCTGTCTGACCACCTGAAGAAACCACCTTAGTACTCCTGGAAGAACGGGAATACGAAGACATGTTTGTTAGTCTGTCTTGCAATAATCCAGTTAAAAGTTTATGTTTGAAATCAAGGGAGGCCCCAGTGCAGGTATCACGATCACTTGAGGCTGAGACAAAATACCCTGGATAAAAGTTTCAATGCTGGTTGCTTGTTTTATATAGGATTCAAGAGAGCCACCAGATGGCATGAGATGATTCACCCTGCTACCTTCCTGCTTGAAACTTGGATTGCCGAACTAACTAATCAGACTCTTTCGATTAGATCTTTCTGGTGAAGGGTGGGTAGACAACGAACGATGCAGCCGATAGGTGGGTTCGGAATCTACAACGTCTGGAGTTGATTCTCGTTTCATTACTCATTCAACGTGTTACGACGTTCACCCCCATGACATTCCTATGACGCTTTTTCATGTTACGTGCTACAACAGCAGAAACAGACATATCTGCATCACTAGATGTTCAGGTCCAAAATCTGGTTTATCAAATAAACCTTTTGTCCTGCTATTGTAAGTTACGTTAGATGTTTTTTTATTCTGGATACATTCCTAAGAATTCGTATTAAAACAAGCAACCAAACCATCATCCATAAAATTCCTGAACACGTTTTGCTGACGGCACCACAAGTATTTCCTGGTTACATTCTTTTTCGTACGTACAGTTGGGCTATCCGCACAGATGAAAATTTTACCCTGGTAACATTTAAATGTTTGTAGAAGCTATATAAAACTTTTTACACTCTAAATTTATTCTACCTAGCTTTAAGCCAAGACATGCTAGTTTGATCTTCTCGCAATTTAGTTCTTTAAAACATTCCACACAACATATAAAATGTTTTGAACCAACAAAACATGCAATGAAAACTGTGCCACCATGACGTTTTACGTTGATACCCTGACTTTCAGACATGCAACCTTTATTTAGAACCAGCCAAGGAAGAGTCACAGGTATTTTCTAAATTGGCACATTATCCAAAAAAGATACTTCAGTCACAGAGATGGACAGAATAAAATGCTTTATTTTAGAGTTTCTTATCTGTAGGTTTATTTATTAACACTTAGGAATGGTGCAGTCTGGTTAAAATGTGGAACGGACTGGATTTAATTGAGAAACGAACGATTGTGGATCTCTGGCAGATAACCATGCACATTCTTCCACAGTGTAGCTTTACACTGATCTGATTTCTCATTACCAATAGACTACATAAGCAAGAAACATGTTTTGAGTTTTTCAACACACTATTAGATTTGTGAAGTGTATCTGTAAATTTCAAGATGAAAACGCTCTCAAAATTATATTATAAATGCCTTCCAAATTATTTCAATAAATATTTGAATTTTAAAAAGGACATTAAATTTAGGCAAAATCTTTTTATGTAGTAGTTGGTACACATGTTGTTTCAGTTGTAACCTCGAAAAAATAACCAAAACTTTGAAATCATCTGCACTAGACCTGTGGCTCCTCTGCCACAGCAGCGTAAACTTCATGTTAACGTTTACATATTGTTGGAAGATGTTGTGTAGACCTCCAGTAACTAAGCACTGGGCACGGATCCAATGACCTAGATAGAACGCTGTAGTGTGCTTACAGCAGGGGTGCCTTATTTGGAAGCAAGTGCTAAAGAACTGTCAGTATGAATCATTGTTTTGTCGAGATCTGATTTAAATGGGAAAAGGTTGAATTATCAATTGTGACGAATTTCAGTGCTATGTAATTTGAAAATATAAATCTGCAGTTTTTGAAAAAATCAAGAGTGTGTTCTGCTTGAGTGGGGAATATTTTGATAATTATTTTATCAAAGGTACATTTGGAAGGGACAATAACAAACTTTCAATTTCATGCTGAACGTTCAACTACTGGGTTATTGCACAACGCAAACACTTGTCGTTTCCCACTATTTTTGGTGTACCCGATGCCGTAGAGTTCTATGGGATTGTGAATAGCATTTCACTTACCTGAAGCTTAAAATTGTGCGAGATAATTAGATTATACTTAGTTTCAGTGAATAAGTATATAGCAACGTAATAAGATTAGAATTAGACAATTTAGTGTGTGGTACAAGATTTCTCATGCGATCGCTTTGTTAAATTTAGTATTGAACTTATAAGATGTGAACAATAATTGTTTTAATCTATTTCTCATTTTGTTTTCCCGAAAATGTTGTGTGTTATTTCTACAGTGGATTTCCACACTTTGGTTTGGTAAAATAAACATTTGTTGGACTTTCACAACTAATTTGAGGTTTTAACATAAGGTATTAGGAAGGTGTGGTACAATTGCAGGCAGTTTTTGGACAACTTTAAGACCATATGTTTTTGTACATATTTTTGTGTGAAGAGATTTAGATCTAAAAAAACATCGTAACCTTTTCCATTGATCCTCTAGTTTCTAACCTTCTGATGTTCACTGTTTTCCAGCTCAAGAAGTGCCAGTTTTCTACCTGCAGAAGACTCTTTACTGTCTGACATTCTTACGTGATTCAACAGATCCTTGGTAGTAAATTGAACTGCAGAGTAGAATTTGTCTGGAGCAATTATCCCGCTGTTTTGGAGCAGCTGGTGAGTGATAAACGGCAATAGGTCAGATAATTTCAGATTCTTGACCAGCCTTTAAGTGAAGAGCCGGATGTGACATAGAATTCTGCATATTTTACCCAGATATATACTTCATGTGGATGTTTACATGGAGACCACTTTCTCTTTTGTGGATTGTCTACTGATAGTTTCATGTCAAACAATTTGAAGTTCAGATAGTACAGAAACATGTGTACATTAATGTTCCAAAATTCAGACTATGTTGATGAAAGGTCGTGCCTTTGGTCAAACACAATGGTTTTCACATTTATTTCGAAGAGAAAATTGGTTAATTTTCCTTAAATAAATCGAGCTTCGTTAAGTACTATTTTTCACTTGTCTTGTTTGAGTCTTGGATCAGAAACATCTTAAACTGTAAAAATATACTCTTTTACATTCTTGAAATGCTTCTTGTTCAATCAAATAAATAAAGGTGGGATTACCCAAAAACAATACACCCAGCAGAGTACAGTTATCTTCAGCTCACATAGCTCCACTGTCATTAATCAGTGGTTGCCCACTTGTGTGATGCATTGTTGTACCATGTAAGATGATGCAGTGACATCAACAGTTTCAGGTGACTAAATGGCAACAAATTCTCATATTACAACAATGTTGACGTGATAATCATAGCTTTATTTATTTGTAGATGTATTGTTCTAATTTTATGTTTACTGTAAACCTTTAGTACAGTTTTAACACAATTGTGGGAAACACTCGTAACAGACCATTTGAGTATTGAAATAATAAATCCTTTAATGTTTATATAATCACATGTCAATGTCAATTACAGGTGTACAATTGTTCTTCGGATGCATGATTAATTCTTTGAAAATGTTACGAGTCATATGTACACTGTCTTTTTACCTGTTTGTATTTCCAACTATGCACCACCTCCGCTCTATTGTAAAATTAGCCAAGATCATAAAAAAACCATCTAATTGAAAATTCACTTGTTTCCTGAGAAAGTTACAAATACTCTTTATATTATCAGAAAATTTCACCTCGGAATAAGAACTCTACTGGTGGGAGCCGTGGAGGGAGCCATACAACATAGTTTCAGTTTCTTTGAGCCAGTAAACTCAGTCTGCCCCTACAATTCTCAGTAGGTGTATCTCAATTTACACATTTACAAGAATTGGTTGTTCGCCAAGCCTCTTAATGGTTTGAGGGAAAGGAAAAAGAAACCAGATAAATTACTCTTAATTGGTAACTAGTGCTACAAGGTGATTTACCTGAGACCAAAACCTGAGTTCTAAAAGGTTCCAGTTGCTGTTTTGTAAAGCTAAACAGCTTTACAGAGTGAATACATGTAACAGGAAGTCTGTGAAAAGAAGTTAACACGTACGCCTTTAATAGCTGAAAGTATTCTATTTTGAGTAAGAAAAGACCTTCTGAAAATGTGATAGTCTCGTCCCCTGGAGACATATAATGTGAAACAGCAAACTGTTACCATGTTAATAGATGCACTTGGGTCTCAGTGCACAAAGAAACTAATATAAAATAATTTGAATACTTTGAAGACTAAATTCCTGAGAGTTGGTCTGGCTAGATGTCATGGCTTTCTTGACAAGTTGTTGCGTTAACCGCCAAGCTGTTCGCTAGACGTAGCGCAGTAAAATTACACAAATATTTCTTGAAAATATGGAGGGATCCATCCTGGCTTTGACACCCAGAGAGGACGTTACCAGGATATGAGTGAAGAACTGACGTCCTTGAGAAAAATCTTAAAAAGACTTTCAGAGAGTATATTTCCAAGGTTCTTTTTGATTGCAACAGAGTGTCTTCTGCCCAATTCCTCCTTCTAACTCAGGAAGTTTATTTTCTCTGGATGAGACAGCTTCGGTTTTCTGCAGGGCGACAATTAAATCAGGTCAAATTTAAGTGACAACGGAATCTGATCACCTACATTTCCAAATTAGCTGGTGGGAGGCATTATCAGTAATGAACGAAAAAACTTTTTTGGGGGGATATTGTATATTTGTAATGGATTCATTGCTGATGGCACTGTTCTTTGTTTTGGTTATTCACCACATATGGAAGGTTGGCCTTTATGGTACTGGGTAAAAATTTAGGAAAATATTTCAAGCCATGGTTATTTTTGAGGAATTAATGCAGTTAACCTTAAATTAACATAGCTAATAGGATATTCAAAACACATGGGTCTTTGAGTCTGGAATAATTGTGAAAGGATTATTCCACCAAATGTCCATAAGGCCAACAATTATGACACTGTCTTTAAAGTAAATCCATCACAATCTAATTTTAAATTCAGGTGGCACCAACTGTATTTTTTGCATTTTCACTCATTTCTAGCAATGTATTGTTGCCTATTTGACATGACGATATTTTGAACGGTAAATTGAATGAGTTATGGGCCAGAAAAGTGGGAACTTCCAAACACCATGAGCAGTTGATCAGTTATCCACCTGGTTTTTCGACCTCTACTGTCAAATTCTGGAACAAATATGCAGACATTCAGAAAATTTAGTGAAGAAAGCTATCCCTTCAAGCGTCGCCAATTATTTCAAGGATAAAAATCTCTGTAGCATTTAACAATCTGAGAAGTATTTGAGAAAAATTGTTGACGCTTTGAAAATTAATTGTCAGCAAATATACTTTAGCTTTTTCTTCTCCACAAATAATCATGTGCGAATGTACAGATCATCATATTTTGTCTGGTAAATGGCAATAATCCAACTGAATGAAAAATACTAATTTCTTCCCAGCTTCCCTACCTTCAAGGGGTATCATTTTGCTATTTGATAGCCTCAACGACCAGAAAGTAGTTCGCAAGGTGCAGATTTAGTCTAGGATAGTCATATGCCAGTTCCAAGCTGCATGCGGCAGCTATTCTCACTATGTAATAATGGTAGAGACTACCGTAAGGTTTGAGCACATACAGCGAAATGCTGGGTAAGACGGAGGGTTTCAGTCGTCCCATGTTGAATAAACAAGTATAAACCGGAATATTATTTTCCGGTGAAAAGTGAGGTGATCTTAGTAATGAACCATTTTTACCTGGATTATGTTAGGTTTACCCATGATGGAGAACCTTCCTCTTGTCCAGAAGAAAGGAACTACTTTTGCTCTATGTAAAAAGTTGTGTTTCAATAACCACTGATTTTCTGAAGTAAATTTTGCAGTTGAAGGAAAGTGTAGCCAAAGTGTACTAACAATTTCTCAGTTATCTACCTCTCTTCTGTGTATCTAATCGTCTACCTTGAGCTGCTATTTTGAGGTGCCAACAGTGTTTCTTCTGCAGTCCAGACATTACATGTCTAAAAACTGCAAAACTAATGTCTCTGCTCTGTATGTTAGTTGTGATGTATTTGAATCTCTCCCCATCATCTCTCTTGACAACTATTTGTCAGGATAAGCTCCATGAAACGGGGCTGTTAGCTGGCACGATTTGTTATTCCTATTTTTTAACGTGTGTGAGAGCCCATCAGATTCTCCACCATATTGAGAGCCCTTTCAGTTGGTTCTTCTCTGTGTAGAGAATAAAATAGCACAGGGTATAGCTTAAAAATGAACTACTGGTTTCAATCATGAACATGATAACATCATTTTTATAACCTAGTGACATAATATCTTTTCTTAATTTTTGAAATTTCGTATTTTTCAAAACATTGCAAATGAATATTATTCCAAAGCATTGATTCCTTTATTGGAGAGAACTCATTATAAACAACTTCGTCTTCTGAGAGCTGGCGTAATCCGTTCCAATTCTATGGAAGGTTCAAAAGAAATCCAAACGTTACTTTCACAGATTTTATTTGTGTGGTGTCCACTGACATAATCCATCCAGAAGGTTTATATGGGAGGTTTAAAACAAAATATTGTACTAAACGAAGACGCCTACATAGTTATCTCTCTTAAACATGGTCTTCTAATAATCAATGGAACTCTGGTATACTTTGACTATATTCCATTTGAATGCAGAACTTAATCATCCTGAGATCTACTTATTGCTGGGGGAGGGGGAGGACAAAATTAACTAAAACCCGAATATAAATTCTTGTCCTTGCATGAGAAGATGACAGTCATTTACTAAATAAAAGGCAATGCGTAAAACCATTCCATTACATTTGACATTGTTGTTTGTCGGCGAGTGTCAGCTATCTAGTCATCTACACAGACACTATTTGCAATGCTATTTTATTCACAGACACCCCAAGAATGCCTGGAATAACAATGCCCATTCGTCAATTGTACGACGCCATATTTTACGCACATTTCAAGTAATGTGGAAACTTTTTTTCCAAGGTGAGCTAAATAGCACAGTTTAGGGATCGTTTGGTCTAATTTTTTGAAGGACAAACGGGAAACAACCCAGATCTTGTTTTAAAAGGGCGGAAGTATCTAATCTATGTTCTATTTCAAATAATATTGTTTTCTTCTAAACTTATAAGTACTGCTGCAGGCAGGTATTAGGAACATTCCTTCTCCTGTAGATAAGTGGTAGTTTACTGTAGCAGCTGTTTTATTACTATCTTCAACAAATAGTATTCCTACGCTCGCTGAGCTCATCTTGGAGTAAATTACAGGACCTATTTTTGTTAGATCCTCGGTAACATGTTTAGTTGTATTGGTTTGCGAGCATTTTGTAGGTTCAGTCGTTTCTGATCTTTCATTGCGTGATAATGTTAGGCTAACTTCATAATTTCTCAACTTACACTACGTTTGTGGGTAATTAATTCGCTACCAGTTCACTGGCTGCGAACCCTTGAGCAGAAAAACAGGTTGCCTCATAATGATACTGCAGGCATTGCTAGCATTATGCATTTTGAATCCACTGATTTTCATTGACTAATCGATGGTAATAATTGAGCAAAGAAATAACGAGACATGTCAAACACTTGAGCCTAAGTGACATTTCATGATTACTTTGTGGCTTATGACTGCAAATGTCATCACTTATCAAATCTGACAAGAAAAATATTTTCGAATTGTTTCAGAACCAAAATAGACAAATGTAGCTTTGAGAAGATAGATTGTTGCGGGGTGGGCTGACGTATCTCACGTCTGACCTTGGCCCGACACACTGAGAATAGAGGAGCATAATCGAGGTAAACGTGCAAAAAAGAGGTGAACGTGGAAGTAGATAGGATTGTGTGGAATCAATTAGAGGAATAACCTCGAATTGTGCAATCAATCCCAACACAATTGATAGGAAGCGTGAAAGAGTCACAAACTTAGCACGGTGCAAAGTGGGTGATCTCGTAAACCAATAACTACCTTTTCTTGATGGACACTGTTGACGAAGACATTTTGTCGGTTTCTTCTTTTCGCCGGTTTACCTAATAAATGAAAATGTGTTCCAAAAACGTTTTGGTACGTGTCAAGCTCAGTTCTGTAGTGTAGCTCCACCGGCAGTTCTGGAGGAAAAGAGAGAGAGGCGTGCGATCCCTGCGCTGACAACTACTCACTGGTGCTGTTGTTGGAAGTGAGGACTCGAGGCCGACTGAGTAACGACTCTGCCTCTCCACGGATCCTATGTAAGCAAGAATTTCTTAAAATACCCCCTCTGACTGCATACAGGTATTTATTAATAGAACCCGGGGCTTGTAAAACACACATTATGCACAGGGGCCACTTGTAATCCAGCTGCACATAACAGACAGTCCCTCTCGCAGCCACCCCCTGCCCGTACAGTTCAGTTTTTTCGTGCTCATATAATCTTAACCACTCAGTTGTCAGCATATATATGTAAACCATGCCAGGATAGCAATGACCTAGATTGCATAGGGTACAACTAAGTACTTTGTCAATGCTAAGTTCTTTTTATTAGAGTTTCATGCAATTGTTGTGGTTGCACAAATTGTGCATAGCTAGCAAATTGGTTCTGAGGAATATCCAGAGAAGAGTGTTCTACGTTGGCTCAAGAGTATCCACAACCCTGACATTGTTGTTCTTTTCTTGTCCAAATTTGAACAAATCATAATCATGGTAATTTTTCAGACAGTTTTCGAAATTGTTTTAAATCATTTTTGCATATAATTGCAATAAATGAGACTGATGACAAAAAAAAGTTTGACATCAGTAGTTCTGACAGAAAGGTCAGATAGTCAATTTCCTAAATCCAGCACAAATGAGCTTTAATTATACCAACGGTGTCTACATAATATTAGAATATTAGAAGTCACCCAGTTGCTGTGGTTTAGGTTCAAGAAATCAAGGGAAAAGTGAGACTACACGGACAAAGGCTAAAGATATTGTGTTGTTGCCAGATTTTTCATATTATGACACATATGTTCCCATTTTGATGAATATTATTTTTGCACAAGTTCCTACACGGATATTTGTCCATCAGAACATTAACTTCATAGGGGTCAAAACATTAATGATTTTACCATAAGTCGGGTAAAACAGAAAACAATTTCAAATGTCTGTTAAACAAGGATCATGTATATAATGAGGGAAAGGCCAGTTTGGTCTAACATCTTTTTGGGGTTCGCATACAGTCCAGAAAGTGCCCATTTCTCAACAATCTCCATTTACTTAGTATTGTTTGCCACGGTGTTCCAAAGAATAGATACAGGAGATCGCCAGAATGTTTATTTGAATGATCTTGCAAAAATGCTGCACAAATATCTCGATATCATTATTTGGGATACATAGATTCTTTGTGCACTATTGACTGCGGACAATTTATCAGAATTTTTTGTACAAAAAGGTTCTTAATACAAATATGTGGTTACAAAATATTATTTTTGCTGGCGTTAGCTGCATATAATGATAACCTACCCGCAAGAGGAAACCAGACGGACAGATTACTCCGGTTATTATCCACAACTATGGAAGAACTCTGTGGATAATACATGTAATTTTAATGTAATTTTAGAATTTGGGGATAAGTTATAAGTTGTGCGAATGTGGTTGTAGTGAGTGGACGTGTGGATCTGTGTGTTGTTTACTGTGTCTTGAAATGGAATTGTATTAAGATGATGATGATTGCAGGGATATGTCTGTAACTCAAACTCAAAGAGTTAGTGAAGATAATATAGAATTAGTGAATTGAATGCACGTTTATGGAAGTGGCATGGGCTGGGTATGTTAATGGCTTCATGGCACCATTACAACCTTGTAGTGAGAAAAATTGATTGGTTGATAAGCATTTAGGACTATGTACCCCCATAACAACAAAACCGATTTCTGTTTAAGAAATCGGCAAACCCATAACACAAGTCAGTGGTATGCAAGTTCAAGCAGTGGTTGGATGAAACTTGTTGAGATGTATGAGGTATAATCGAATAGTCAACATGAGACTATTAGTGGAGGGGGGGGGGGGGGGGGGGGGGGGGGGGGGGGGGGGGGGGGGGGGGGGGGGG
>JBCAUG010499423.1:0-15236 GCA_038406175.1 Haplosyllis leylae
GCACTAGGTGTGTGGAGTGTAGTATGTCATTTCCTGCTGTTGACCGCTTATGAGTACTAGCATTCTGTGTGTACTTTTTGTCTAGTAAGAGGTGGCACTTTAGATACCTCATGATTGCGAAAGAGATATACTCTCGCAAACTATGGTCTGGTGTGTGCTGTTAATGCATGCAGAAATGTATTTGGATAGATGATGTGACAGTTATTGGTACTAAAGGATTGTTTACATGTAGCATTTTTAGCCCGTTATTCTGCCCAAAATATAACGTAACGTTACACAATGGGTTGTTGACCATTCTGTCAGTTATTTACAATGTCACCATTGGCACAATGGTTCAGCAATGATGCTGCAAATGCAGCGTTTTGGAGTAATGGTCTCAAAAGCGCTACGTGTAAACACTCCTGAATGGCGCATAGGGATGTTCACTGGGGTTATATTTTGGGAGGTTCTAACGTTGGTTGTATACTAGCGGCGCAGGGTCTCAGATATGGCTGAGACTGTGACAGTTAAGTGAACCTCTTGTCCAGTAACCTCTTGATGGATCTTATGAAGCGTTCCAATGACGAGGAAGAGTTATCTTCAGTTTACCAGTTTATTACTGTTCTCTACAATCTACACTGTATGGTAGCTCTCAGGTCTAGGCTCTATGGCAAGGTAGCATCTGGTTATCCTGGCTCGAAGCTAGTGATGATCATTTTCATGCCGCACTCTAATGTGCAGTGCCTTAAGTACCAGGTATCATCAGATGGTGATTGGCTACAGTGGGCAAGTACCGCTATTGGCCATACACTTTGGGTGGCTCTGTGAGGCTCCACCGGTGAGTGTGTAGTCGACAGCAGCACGGGACTTGGTACCGTATAATTTGTTATATTCCTAATTTTCATGTGTGAAGTTATTGGCAATACTGCAACTCAGAAAATGTTTTGATAATACATCAATGTTTCATCCCCATTGGATACTGATACTAAAGACTTAATTTTTCAGTGAGATCCCCTGTCTCAGAAATCGTCCTTGAGCCTTTGATAGTACTCATCAGGTCTCGTGATCCCCATGTGCAGAAAGCCGCAAGTCTTGCCATCAGCAATTTTGCTTTGAATGGCCCAGGTAAAAAACATTAATCTTTTTGTAACGACCTTAACAGTTACCTTTTAATCTTCAAATATGTATGCCACTGTCATTAATTAAACAGTCTTTAATCATGTACATATTGTTCTCTTCAACCACTGAATCAAATTTTGGTTAACTTAACTGCATCAAGTTTTTACTTCTTATTTTTGAAGAATCTAACAAAGAAGCCCTAGTTAGAAGCGGTGCGATCAAACCTCTAGTACAACTGCTGCAATCCAAGAATGTGGAGGTGCAATGTAACACGTGCGGCTGTATCACCACTCTAGCTACATCTGGTGAGTAAATAGTATGCGTGTGTTAAAGTGTTTCCTGCCTCTAACTGCACCTCACTACGATGACTGATTTTAGCATTGACTTTATGACTGATGAAGTTAGAAAAGATTACTACTTTGTCGTAATTTCTTCCCGAAGAAATTCAAGGAAATTATTGTAGATTTTAGATTTGCCTACATATAAAATCATTGAACAGTTGGTTATCCCCACAGTTTTTATGTGCGTGATCTGAAAGTTCGACATTAATTTGACCTATGGTTCTTCCTTCAGAAAGGAATAAACAGACTATTGTGCTGTGTGGCGCCATCAAACCTCTTCTGTTACTGGCACAATCTCCTGACATACGAGTACGTCGTAACGCTACAGGAGCATTGCTTAACCTTACACACCTGCGTAAGTACTAGTGAAACCGGATACGGCCTAACGTCACAAATATCAAAGTGAAACCGGATACGGCCTAACGTCACAAATATCAGCCTGAAGCTGTGGTGCAAAACAATTGAATTTCTTTACTTATTTATATCCTAAAAGGTACAGGTCTCCCATCACAGGGAAATGTTTAGCGGACCTGCAGTTGTTTATTGTAGAGACGAGTCGGAACGAGTTGGTCCGCGAGGGGGCGCTGCCGGTGCTGGTGAACGCTTTACACACAACCGACCACGACGTGCAGTATTACTGTGCTGCAGCACTCAGCAACATGGCTGTGAAAGAGAAACACAGAGCCATGATAGTGGCCATAGGGCATTACGCGGCTCTCAGACAGTTAATTCTACTCATAGAGTCAAGGAATGAAAAGGTAATACCTTCAAAACAACTCTGAAAATCAGTTACGATGCATCCACACAAAACAGAAATTTCTTCAGTGATTATGTGGTAGCGATAGAACCAAAGACCAGTCTTTTTACTCCCTTGGTGCTTCTTTTCAGGTGAGATGCCAGGCATGCTTGGCGTTACGAAACTTAGCATCAGACGCTGATACTCAAGTCCTTATAGTAAAGCTAGATGGGTTGCCTTGCCTTCATCAATTGATACAATCAGCACGAGGAGAAACATTAACTGCTGCCCTAGCTTGCCTAAGGAATTTATCGATACACAAACAGAACGAGGCATGTACTGTAGTTTCTATTTTAGATCACAGTGTGAATGTTGAATTCAGTATTTGTCTAGCTCAAAAACTGTAGTAGACATGAAAACTTTTTTGAAACACGCGTGGAAGAAAATATTGTTACTGTCCAATCACACACTAAGAGTACACGATAAGTCCTGCAAAATAAAGGAATAAATTAAATGTTAAACTTAGTATTGAATCCTCCTGCGGCAAACCGCACGAGGCATACCGCCCGCAACGTAGCCTGGCCCGGGGGGGGGGTACCCTCCTGTCCTGTACTGATTGGGGGAGGGGGTACCCCACCCAACCTGGCTGGTGGGGGGGGCACCCCATCCCAGGGTAACCCCCAGCCCCCCATCCTGACCTGGCTGGGGGGAGGGGGCTGCCCCATCCCAGGGTACCCCCTCTGGTGAACAGACAGACAAACTAAAAATATTACCTTCCCGTCGTACTACGTACGCGGGCGGTAAAAATTAAAACTATCCAGAATCATCGTTCATGTTTTCTCTTCTTAGGTTGGCATTATCGCAGAGACATTCCTTTCTGAGTTAAAACGATTAGTAGTGGAATGCAGCAATACGGCTACACAGGCGCACGCGGCGGGAACCATCAGGAACCTCGCGGCAGGAGAACAGATACAGGTGCGACACTTGCGCTTTGATTCAAGTGTTGTTGCCTCGTAAACGCTAGATGTTTTGATGCATCAACCATTTGCAGGCGTTGCTAATACAGCACTTGCACCTCCATATATCTTTAAAGCTTAAAGTAGAAAAAGATGTCACTCACTCTCACCCACATGACGTGAAATATTATCCATCACAAAATGTTCATGTTTAGGTGCTTTTACCTGCTAATTAGGAAAACGTCTGAAGGGTGTAAAAAATGGTATCACTCAGTTTATTTTATCTTTACAGTGCTTATTTATGGACCTTTGTAAGTTTAAAGTATTTTCTGCTTTGCTTTCAGAAAATTTCGGACAGTGGATGTTTTGAATCGCTTCTAACTGCTTTACTTAATAAATACACAAAGGCTCCGGTTCTTGTGGAGGTGACGGCAGCACTGGCAGTCTTAGCTGACATAGGTGAGGTTTATAAATATGATGATCTTGACAAGACTTCTGGTCATTTGAATTCAATATGATCAAACTTTGCGGAAACATTTTCTGTAATACGTTAGAGTACAGCACATAAAGATGTAAAATACAAATATCCTGTGTGTCTCTCGTACACTCTGGAAACATTGTATGCTTAGTTGACTTGTTGCTCTACTTCTCTCATAACCTTTAACGTTTGCTTGACTTGTTGCGCTTCAGATGAGAATAAGGAGCGATTGTTGTCACATGATGAGGGGGGTGTGCTACTACGACTTATTGCTTTGGCCGCAAACGCAGACAACTCCGAAATACAGTACAACTGCGCTGGAACAATTGGACAACTTACACTCACAGGTGCACTATATGTCCCCAGTCCATCTACTGGTCTCTCAATTCCTCTTAATAACAAGTAAAAATATAATAGTGTAATTGTAAAATGAGTTTACTTTAAAAGATTTGGACATCTTACCTTTCCCTATGTACTTGCAGAAATACCTGCAGATTTACTGTCTCGCTGTATGTGGGGCATCCTAACCTATTTACAAAGTTTCGTTACCAGCTCGGATCAAGGATTTTGTCACATTGCACTCTGGACATGTGCTCAACTGCTCAAATGTGGGTACCATAAGTTTCATTTTCTGTTTCTCTTCAACGAAATTAATATTGCTAATAATCGCGAAGTTCAAAGTAGTAAGAGTATAATGAAGGACTTCACAGCTGTCGGTGCAATTTCATTTGTTTACTAACCAAAGATTAGTTGTTACAGATTGACCATTTCGTTCACATACGACTTCCAATTTAACATTTAACCAACTGCTCATATTATTTACTTCTACTTGTGTTACAGACCCATTATTTTGCTCGGAGGTCAAAGGTCACACGCTGTACACTGCCATAGAAACCACACTGACATCTCATCCCAGCGATGCCATCTATGAGTTGGCGGAAACTATCCTGCGCAAACTTAACAACACGGAATCTTGATCTTTCGGAACCACAGCTTTTCGACATGGATCCGTCGACTCTTGTTCAGAATGCCTTCGTAACTAAAGTTGGAGGTTCGTATTTTTTTGGTGTCGTACACTTTGCTGTTGGCGATTGTGGAGATATATCGGCCCAACCACTTGTCCGAAGAGATGAAAATGTCAGACGTGACTGCATTTTAAACAGTAAAGCTGACAAAACGGGGATAAGACAGAGGAAGAATTCTTTTCTACATCCGGCTGTACACGTGATTTGTGAATAAGCATAATGCTTTGGATATCTGGGTCTTAGTTATCCGGTCAATGTGTAACGGCAGTGGATAAAACAGAGGATGACACAAATGCTGATTTTACTGCCAGAGGGAACTTTTAAGAGAAATAGATAGACGAAACCTGTGCTACAGAACTTTAGTAGAAATAGGGTTAACTGAATTAGCAGGGGAAATCAAATTTTATTTGCTATATGAAACGCACATTATTTTATTGGTTTTTTATACGATTTAGCAGCCTCCATGACATGAAAAGAATGCTATTCTCAGTAAGGAGTTATTTTGGTTTTAATACAAAATTCGTTTTTACAATTATATCTGGGACAATTTTTTTGCAAGATCAAAGATATGCTGAAAGTTTACCCATCCCATCCATGCAACTTTTAGTATGTCAGTATCTTTTTGTAACAGATCCCAGAGAATTGAACCTATTGAACATTCGAATTTTATGTAATTTTATGGCCATTTATGTGCACGTTTACTTTCCTTAAAACATCTGCTCCTTTTTGTGAACATACTGTAAACCAATTACAGGTGTAAACGTGAAAATTATAATTATGTATTTACATGTTGCTTTCATTCACTGTATGCGTGTATCATCTTATGGATCAATTAATGTCTTACACATGACACTTTTAGACTTTGGCCAGTGCAAGTCTTGTGATAGGTTTAAAATGTAATTACTTTTTATTTACAATTGTGAACGAGTGCCACGTCGTAACAAATTAAGACGTTTCTGAGTAAATTTCAGCAAATCCGTCATCTTTTGATGAGTGACTTCTTTATTATTAAATGTTAATTCTTAAAATTTCGTATGGGTTGCCAAATCATTAATAAAGTAGGACGAGTGGACGAAGTTCAGCCATGTTGCTTCTTAAGAATAGAGTCACTGTATTTTTTGAAAGAAAGAATAACTCTTGAGATTCATTTTCAAACTTGAGAAGTAGATATGTCTTCCATGTACTGAACATTTTTTGACAAGCAACAACTGTGAAGCAGTCATTTCTTTAATCTATGTGATGTCTTCCAAAGTATTATTATTCCTGCATCAGAAGTGCATGCTACAATTTACTGAGTAGATACTAGAATTTCCTACATTTTGTACTTCAGTAGCTCTCTTTGCAGTTTCTGAACATTTTTATATATTTCCTAAATGTGCATACATACACCATTTCTATTTGCACTGAATCATATTTTAAGGCAATATGTAAATTTGAAGACATCACTTCTTTATTTTAAGTCTGGATCTAACACTTCTAGTCATACAATTTTCTGCATTCCATTTGTACATGTTGGGTGAGAATTTTTGTCAGGGTGGGGCTCAGATACTGAAAACAAATGTTGTGTTATGTGTTTTTTTTAAATTGATCAACTGATTAGTGTGATTTCTGTGATTGTCAGGTTAATGGATGTATAGCGATCTGGTGACATTTGATGTGAACGGATTAGAAATATCACGTGGTATGAAGGGTTGAGTGATTTTAATACGTTTTTAATAATGATGACATTAAATTGACGTTGATTTTAGGTAATATTGATAAAAATTAATTAACAAGTCAATTAAATGGTTTACACTCAAATGAAACTTTTATTATTATTAACATCAGCGTTGTGGATGCACGGAAAACACCCGGCGGCTAGTAAACAGATACCTTATCCAGGCTTACTTTCACATTGGATACTGTTATATCCGTCTCCAAATTTTTAAAAATGATCACTTGTCTGTTTTACCAGGCAATGAACAAGATCTATAGTCAACACTTACTTGTTTTACCAAGTGTGCAAGGTGCATGACATTGTCGTTTTTGCAGACCAATCAGCAAATGCAGAGAAGTCATGACACCTTAGTGTCAGAGACATTTCTACCTAAAACTGGTGTCTTGGATGGTAAAACAGACAGGGGATCATTTATGGCACCATGAAACTTTATGGTTAAATAAAACTTCCCCAAATATTTAAAAAATATTTACCATACATTCAATATTATTTTACCAAAGCCTTGTGAAAACTTTGCCAAAGCTTTGGCAAATCTTAAACAAAAAATTAATTCAACAACTAATCCAATAGTATATTCAACCAATACAATTCTGGCTACATTGGCAGAATGATCTATTTTAGGAAAAACTCGATAAATTTGGTTGGAAATGCTACCTTCATCTTGTAATTAATTTTATAATTTGAAAGAACTGATATTTTAAGATAAGTAAAAGAAAATAAAACTTAAAGTGAAACACAAAAATGCCAGATCTGTCAGGTCTGGCGATATTGTGTAATTACAGAAAACACTAATGCCTGATATATATGAGAGTGATACACAGAGCATGTTCTGTAGGGCTCTTTGCAAGATCAGTAAGCAGTTCCTGCAGAATGCTGTATTTCAAAACATTTCCGGTCGTCGCACTGGGAGGCACTCACGTACCCTTCATATTAGGAAATTCAATTTCGTGCATGTTGTGAAAAACTTCAACAGAACGAATGTGATAGCAGTCCGGTACTTTTTTAGCCTGGCGCTATGATGTTCAACTTTTCATGTATTTACGCAACACTACTGTAATTGCTGGCATTATTTTTTGAGTTAACCAAAGTACAAGGTTTTTTAAAAATATCAAATAAAGTTAACAGATGTCTCGTTTCCCAGTGTGGAAGATAAGATTTGGTGTCAAGCACTTGTGCAACTGCTTATTTAAATTAGGTTTTACGCATTGTATTGGTCAGTTCTAGGTGAAAGCCAGAAGGTAAGACAACCGTATAATGTACATTATATCTTGAATTATTGAAAAAAAAATGTGTATCATGTTAATTATTTCGATTGAATGTCAGGTAACCAAAAGTTTCTTTCAAGCGATACTTTTCTAGCCATGTCCCTGCAGCCAGCAATAGTAGCCATTCTGGCCTTATTGGTCCAGGCAAGGGCCCAGTTTGAGATTGAACCACCTGACATGTCATTGTTGGATGGTGGAGGGCTACGCATGGCATATTCAGGTATTATGACAAATTCCAAACTAACTGGGGAACAGTTACTTCTAGTTATCAATGCCACTCACGGTCTCATTTTGTGATGATATTTTTTCATAATTTTCGTCTAATGGATGAAATCAACTGAATAAAATGCTCAAAAATGGACTCGACCGAAGTTCAAACCCAACACTATTCGCCTCTGTGACCACTCCACTACTGTTTACTACAGTTGAAATGAACGCCAATAGTTGTATGGATAGTTGTGTCTAATTCATCTAATTAGACACAAAATTCAGAACAATAAAAATGATAGCGCAAATTATGGTGCGACTGACGCGGTTCCTCACGTACTCATATGTGGGTCATATCCTCACTGAGAAACGTAAGGGTATTCCTCTCCAAAGACTACCCAGTTCTAGGTGCATTTAGCAGTTTCTGGTATCAAAGGTTTTCCGCGCGAAAAAATCGCAGAGACAGTTGATCCAGTGATCTCCAGTTTGTCAATCTATTCGTCGCTAGAGGTAGTCGAGATCTTTAAACGGCAACAATTAAGTTTTAAGACTTAAATGATAAACCCAATTCTGTATGAGGTATGCCTATTTAAAGGTTTTAAATGTCATAACAGTTTAACAGAGCAATTGACTGACAAACTAGAGATTTGCATCAATCTCTGGTTTGTGATTTAGCTTGCTGCTGGAACTTTTTCACCATCAAAGCTTTTGATACCTATTTTATTGCGAATTCTGTGTAGTCTTGAAGAACTCAGTCGTATTTTGTCTTCAGATGAGGAAGGAATTGAGCTTTTTGCGGTTCACTACAACATTAATGAACCTTTACCAGGAGTGGAACCAGGAGAACATAATTATGATATCACTGAACCAACAGGTAGGAATATTCTAAGAGAAAAAAATTCCGCAACAATACCATTACTTCAACCATTGAATACCTCAGGAATTCACTTATTTCATTTTGATAAAGATCTGATCGGCAACTGACATGCTGTTCAAGGGTGTTCCTTATCTGTTCCATTCCTAGAGCATCTTCAGTGATTCTGAGACTTGCATCCAAGTTTTTCGATTTGCGAGAATATACTGGGCATTTAATTTCAGAAATCAATTTCCTGAATGTTGTATTGAAATCGAGGTTTTGTTTACTTATATCACATTAACAAATGGCTTTGAGTTGATAACGTTCTCGCCAATCTGGATATGGAGTGCATTATATTTGGGAAGCGAAGGCCCAAGCTATCGTTGTCTTAAAATTCACTACTGGACGCTCCTTAAGGTGATGAATGGGTGCATGAGAACTTGGACCTGACACTACAATCAGGGGACGTGGTTTATTACTGGATATATATCATTCACAACGGACTCGGGTACGAACTGACCGACCAATCATGGGACGTCGTAGGTATGGGTATGTATTGCCACCAACTCTTCTTATTTCGTAGCCACTTCAAACAGCGTTTTATCTCCAGAAACCAATAGATATCGTTTTCTTTCATGGTCATTCCATTAATTTGCAGAGACAACAACAGTTTCGGGAACTACAGTTTCTGGTAAGTTTTACTGTGTCAGTCATTTCAGCGATCCGCCTTTGCTGGCAGCTTAAATTTTTTGGCCACTTCAAACAGCTTTTTATATCTCTTGAAACCAATGGGGATAGTTTTCTTTCTTGGTTATTCATTCCATTGCAGATACAACAACCGCTGCGGAAACAACAGTTTCTGGTAAGTTTCGTTGTGTGTTTGAATGTTTAAAAATATTGATATTGGCGAGCCGCCTGGGTGCCAAAATGTTTGAATGTGGTAAGCCGAACCAGCCCACAAACGCCGTTTTTGTAACAATGGAATTATATTTCAGGATCAACACCAACACAGGAACCAACAACATCTGGGCCTCCACCAGGACGTAAATATCATCCTCACTTTAGCTTATTTCTATGCTTAACATGAATCCAGTTAATTTTGTTTTTGTTTGTTTCTACTGCAATACGTGGTATGAGTACGAGTTTCCACACATTGATGATTATTTTGTCACCAATCTTTCTCTAAAAAGTCAATTCTCTGTGTTTTCAAATACATAAAAATCAGTATATTTTATTCATGCTACAAACTGCAAAACAGGTGGCCGTTGATTCATATATTTTAAACAGTTAAACTTTTGAACAATGTAGCATGTACCACCTGGTCTGGAGTTATGAGAGGACCTGGGGGTTCAGGAGAATGTCCATCATCAGGTGGTCCTGATGAATGTCCTATTACACCAACATATGAAGAAATGCAGGTATTCTTTGTAGAATCTATTAAAGTTCAGTCAAATACCTTATGAAGCTTTTGAGAAAACAGAAACTAATGTCTTAATCTTTCAGCTTCTAGTTTAGACCTCAAATGTAAATAGTATTTCTCTTTTCTACACTTAGAAACTGTTACATTAACAACAGTACTCTGATTCTATTGCAACATGATATTCAACATTTATTTCACTGAAGATAGGCAAGTTCATACAAAATGGTTGTAGCACATGAGAAGCCCAGTAAATTACTAAATCAGAAATATCCTTAGGATTCTGGTACTCTTTGGGAATGTCCAGTAACAAACCCAGATGATCCTACTGCAGTACCCTGTGATGAATGTGGATTTGATGATGTGTGTACAGTTGGAACTGGAGACAATCCTCTCTGTGAGGACATGACGGCACTACCAGAAGGATGTTGCTGCCCAAGTGATGGATGTGAAGTTCAGATGAGGTGAATAGTACAATTTGAATGAAGGCTTCTGGAGATGCATATATTGGTGCAAAAATGAAAGCAAATTTTGATGTCCCTTGTAATGGATTCACATCTTTTCTAGTTATAAGTTTGTACTGAGTAGTGACAAAGAAAGTTATCACTTTTGTTTTCCCCAATATAATTGGACCTTAATGTTTGTAGAAGATAAGATGTTAATTATACAAATAGACTATGAATATTTTTAAAAATAAATTTTAGTGTTGAGCTTTTTTTTTTTTCTTGTGAAACAAATTCAGAGGTTGTTGAAGAACATCTTGAGACAATGAGAATAGTAAATGAAATTTGATATTATTACCTGCCCAGTATTGATGAACCTAGACACAGACAAAGTGTATTTATAACAGATTCTGATATATTCTCCTGAATTATTTTAGATTTAACTGGATTTTGAGTGCCTGTCAAGGAAGCACTGATGGAGATGGACCTGGACTGGGATGTGGTGGTTATGATGATACACCAGACACACAACAATACAAAGACATGGGAACACAGGTTAAATGTCTGTTTAAAACTACAAATTTAAAGTTTATCATTGCCTGTCTGTTACAGATTTGAAGGTGGTTTAAGAGTAGAAATATCTTCAAAAATGTTTAATTTCTATTTTTAATTATTTTAGAAGTCAATAAGGATATAGACTTAAATTTTATTCTAGACTGTTGTAAACTATGTAGCAGCATATCAATGGAGTGATTCAGATTCACAATGGCATATTGTGGAAGACTCTTCCTTCAATACTGATGGAAGATATGGGCCATTTGATCTGATACAGCCAGATGGTGGCCTTGGAGATGATGCATGGATGCAGCCTCAACCAGGAGGTAAATAGTGAATGGAATGTTTTGGTGGTAGCTACAGAAACCTCGAAAGCATTAAGACTTAATCATTTTTTGTACTGTTACAATTACATTGAATCCTGTGAGAAAGAAAATATACCAAACATTTTATTTGTTTGTCATCTAATCCTTTGCTGCATAGTATAAATATTGGCAGATTACTAAAGACTGACAACAGAAAGATGGTTGAAAATTTGAAGTACTTTGGAAGCCACATAATTGAATATCAGCTTATTGATTTGCACTAAAATGTATAATTTATATTGATATACTTTTGCAAACATTTAAGGTGCTGCATGGTGGTCATGGGGCTATTATCCATCTGATGTTGAGGGAGTAGGCCCACCTGGAATGCTGTTTGTTCTCTCTGTGGAGAGGATCTGGAACATGGCATGGTACATGCTGAACCAAGTGACTCTAGAACGTGGCCCTGATGAATCCTTATTATATCCTCAAGAGGACTGCTCTCAAACAAATGCTAATTGTTGGTCTGCTGGCAATGCAGGTAAGAGATATCAGTGATACAATTGTGGTAATTAAAAATTTGAGTGCAAATGCATAATCAATAGCCATCCATTTTTTCATTTAGTTCTAAGTAATAAGCTTATCACTGTGATATTTAAGTGAAAGAAGCAAACTTGAGAATGTTCAACTTTGGTGATGCAATATTACCAGTTGTTTTTTAAATTTAAAGGAGAAATAGACTTCTTAGAGACTGCCTGGACTGTAGATGCTTCTGCCACTGATAGCTACAGACGTCTTTTCAATGCTCAGTGGAATCAGGTGAGTCAACCAAAAATATGAAGTGGATATCATTGTGGAATATTTGCTATTGCTAATTAGATCTAGACCTACATCAACCAAGCAATATTTTCTTGAATTCACTTCCCAAAGATGATCCTGACACAAGATGAATATGGCAATTTGAACAAAACTAGATGCACAACCAAAAAGAGCTAGTGCAAGCTGCTCATGGCATTTTCTGTAATTTGTGTAATTGACATTGTGAAATGGAATTTAATATTACAGGTGGGACGTAGTTTTCCAGGTACTATGGGGTCCACATGTAATGCTGATGCAGGATGGTTTTCTAACACAGAATGCACCAACAACTACTTCCTTGGATCAGATCCATTCAACCCAGAGCCACAGCCATTTATTTATGCTGCAGTGGTTGATAGTGTAGGCACCTTCATTTACAGGATACCAGGTGAGCAATGCTTATTGTTCTTCAAAGAAATATTGTCATTTTATTGTGGCCCTTTTCTTCACATAACATTGTCTTGTTCTTTTCTTGAAAACTTTGCACACTTCAAATTACAAGAAAGATATTAACATTTTTGAAGGTGCATTGAAGCAAATGCTTTTTTCATGCAGCTGACCGTGAAGATCTTTGGCCGGGATTAACACGTTACACAGCAGCATGTACACTACAGAATCGCCCCACACAGATACCAGACAACAGTGGACCACCATGTCTAGATGATACTTCATACTGTGCTCTATTTGAGGGACACTGCCAGGCTGATATATGGGGAGGACCTGCTGCATTTGAAACTCAAGGAGGTGCAAATCAGGTACATATCACCCAGTGAAAAAGACCTTGAGTAGTATTAATAATTTCAATGCAAGAATTCTTCAGTACAAAAATGTTACATGAGATCATGATCAATGTCTGACCCACTGGAACAAATTCTTCTTTTTTGTGCAATTGGACACACTTATCAACAGAAAAGAGACATTTAGGTTTCCTATAATTCATCTATTTCTGCCAAATTCTGGCAGAATCCTACCAGTATTGATGGAGAAGAGCAAAAAAAAATTCTATTAAAAAATTGCCCCCAGTGGGAATTGAACCCACGACCTCCTGATCATCACTCTTATGCTCTACTGACTGAGCTAGGGAGGAAGTGAGCTGTGCCCCTCATGCACAACTTCACATTTTAGGTTTGCTCATTTCTGGAATCAATAGAGCATGACCTTATAAAGGCCATACAGATTCAGACTGGCAACTAAATGTTGACTTAGCATGGTCAGTAGAGCTTTGAAATGATAATCAAGAGGTTGGCTGAATTTGTTTTGCTCCTCTCCATACAAACCCTTGTTAGCAACATTGTAAATACTGGCAGGATTTGGCAGAAAAAGCTGAATTACAGAAAAACTCAATTACAAATGTTTACAGAATGAAAAATTGTAGTAAATCTACATTGAACAATGTATCAAGTCACTTTTGTTGTAAAAAGATTACAAAAACATAGCCAAGGTACTAGTTGTTCTGATATTGAAAATAAGTGAGTGATTTTGAATTTTGACATATCTATTGGAAATTCACATCTTCATAATGTTTTCTTTGTTTCAGGGATGTAAAGTGAATGGACAACAAGGTTGGTGTGGCAACTGGTTTCTGTTACTTAGTGATACTGACCAATGGCTGTGGCCAGAAGGGGCAAGAAAAAGTGTGGTTCAGTTCCAACCTCCTATTCCAGCAGTGGAAATGCCCTGGAACTATGCCATGGAGGCATGGAAGGTAAGCATGAAATGTAAAGAAAGTTGAGAGTTTTAGCTTTGAGAACCTCATGAAATCTGTTTAAACAATGTTCAGATTCTTCAACTTTGTTATGGTTTCTTTGACAGGTTGATTGGGAAGGAAACACAATTTTTAATGAAGGATGTTGTGTAGAAGACCAAGGAAACTGCCCAGTGGTTTGAATTATTTCCAGCAGCAGATTTATTAAAACACTTATTGAACTTTTGTTTCTGTCCTAATTGTAACTTATTCTGCTGCTGTATAAAAGTGACAAATAAAATAATAGCATTATAGCAAAGCTATTGCTTTTTATTGTGTTGTTGGTAATTACTGTTGTTTGGAACAACATCATTAGTAATTATTGCCATTGAAAACAATGTTGTTGGTCATTATTGGCATTTGAAAGAACTGTTTTATGTCATTGGTCATCGTTGTCATTTAAGATGAAAAGCACAACATTTGAGGCTGTATTAATACCTAACTCTTGCAAAGTCTTTGAGGGCAATGACATTAAAATTGTCATTTAGTGTCGTTAAAATTACGTGGAAACTACCATATTATTGAAAATATAAATGACCAAGTCTTGCGAAATCTCATTCAAGGGCATTTCCATTTCATAAGCATTTAAGATTCATCTGTTCCAGCAGAATATTGTTTGCAAGGTATCTCTAGTGGCTAAAGTTCTGTCTATCTGTTGCTTAAGTGATTCTCATCACCCTTCACAAACCAGACTGAATAGCCAAAATCTTCTGATTTAATCCAAAAATTAGTTCATAAGCCAATTTCGTAAAAAGGTAAACTCGGCACTCGCAATAATCTTCAGAGAATAAGAACTTTAACTTTGGAAAGTAATCTTTTAAGAGAACACATTTGAAAATATTGTGATTTTCTTAAAAATGTGAACTCTCCGAATTTTTGTCCTGTGTTTTTTTCTCTGATCAAAAGGCCGTGGAGTATACATACCAAAATTCGTGGATGATCTCGGGATTGAGATGTTTTATTATACTATTTATTAAATGTGAGGGCCATATTACAGCATTTTAAAGAAGACTTGACTCAATTAAGTTAAAAAATTTTTGCGCGAGTCTCTATTCATCGGAGAGGCATCTTATGACTTGATAATTTCACTGGTCGTACTTATTGTTCCCAATAGCAATTACAGGTCAGGCACGGTTAATTTGAAGTGGTTCGTCAGCCAGGTTTTCCTTTGAATAAAGTGGAAATTTGAATTAAACTAAGATCTGTAATTCAAAGTTTGTATGTAACTTTGAATT
>JBCAUG010499534.1:0-15236 GCA_038406175.1 Haplosyllis leylae
AATGCACCTGTGTGTCAAATAAAAGTAGCACAACAATTAATTCTTTGTTTCATTTAACAAACAGTAAGATGTATGTTTGTGAAGTTTATCGCACATTTAGAACAAAAGAAATATGCCGCACCGTGATTTAATGTTGTTTAATTCTACTTTTTACACATGGGCTTTTCTCTAGACATTCATTAAAACCTTTTTTCCTCGACTGCAACTCACCTGTATTAAAACAAAAGACTTTGCTCTTTTGAAAACATGTCACGGCATTCAGTGGCTTTGTTCATTTCCTTGTTATCTCTTTTATTGAGAAATTAGGCAGCAGCATTTCACCTGATCTTGGTGTCTTTCCACACATAGTCTGCTGAAGAAGACAATCGCGTTTTAAGTGTTTGCTTGTAAAGAAGAAGAATTTGCCAAAAACTGGGGTTTGGTTGAGGGTCTCTTGCTCAGGTTCCAAACGCTCTTATCATTACACCACACACAATCTAATTAAACAACGCCCTTCATTTAAAAACTGGAATGTGCATTGTAAAGGGTTAAGTTCTTTCTGCTAACGCATTCAGATTATTTAAAAAGATTCAGAAAGTTGATATTCGGTACCAGTTGAACCAGTCAGATTTATTGATGTGTTGACGATTAAAATGGCTCAGTTCCGTACAATTCCAGAATGCCATACTTTTTTAGCTGGAATGGGAATTGAAAAGTATAATCTGAACTTTTGATATTACTTCAAAGAAAAAACTCAATGTGGATCGATATTTTGTTCTGAGATATCTTTTCATCATCTTAGTTGAGAAAAGAGGAAACGAGATTTGGCAACGAATGTGGCGGATCATGACTTTAAATTCTAAATTCGATCTCCTTTTGTGCGACGGAAGTTCAGACAGACAACTTTGTTATTGCATCAGTATTGAAGGTTAGTTGACGATAGATGTCAGAAAAAGGATGTTCTTAGATGTTCTTCTTCCTTTAAAGTGACGTACTGTATTGGATATTTGGTCAGTATTCGGTCATTTTTTCTTGGAAACTTTATGGAAACTTTTTCTCACATTTGAACACCGAACTGAAGTATTATGCGTCCACAAACAATGGCCAACATTTCCAGGTAGAATTACCCACAAATCGACAGGTCTAATTCAACGAAGATCAAAGAAAAGTCAAGGTCATCATAATCAGGGACAACAGCACATGAAACTTTCTTATACAAATTCAGTAAATACTGATGGACGTAGACTTCCTAAACTTTATGCAGCTTCGTTATAAAGTTAATTTCATACTGCAGGTGCCACTCAAAATATTTTCTGAGTCAACAAAAAATTGGTTTTATTCATAGATACGGCCACCAATACAAGTCATAAAGTTTCATTTGCATTCAGGCTGAATTCATGCAAGCATGTGCTAACAAGTGCACTCACGTCCTCATTTTTAGCACAGCTCTGCTTTGCCAGCTGTGGTAATGAATAGGAAAGGTCGTCCCCGGTGAATGTATTATAACCATTAGGATATTTCTACAGATTTGGAATACCAAAATATCTGCACGAACAGGCCAATTAAATCCATTGTTTGACAACTTTGCAAATTAAATAGAGCTGGAACTGGAGTACTGCGAAGCACTGATTTGTTGGTGCCTAATTTCCTCCTTTCTCTTACTGTTTGATATTGCTCATCCGGAGCATTACCAGAAATAATGAAAAAATTCGGAGGTTTATATTATCTAATGTAAAACTATTCACAACAAGAAAGTCCTCCTGGGTGAACGCAAGAGGCATACCGCCCGCCGCGCAGCTGACCTATTCCAAGGGGGGGTACCCTAGTCCTGGCTGGGGGGGGGCAGAGGGTACCCCAGTCTTGGCCAGGGGGCACCCCAGGCTGGCAGGGGGTACCCAAGTCCTGTTGGGTGAGGGGGTACCCAGGGTATCCCCACTCCCCCCCTGGCTGGACCTGGCTCAGGTACCCTCCCTGGACCTGGCCGGTTACCCCCTGTTAACAGACAGACACCTGTGAAAACATAACCTCCCGTAGTACTACGTACGCCGGTGGTAATAAACATAGCAATGCGTGTTACAACAAAGCATATTCGCCAATTACCAAGACTTAGTGCTCCATTTAAATTCATGTGAAATGTTTTTGTCAGGTTTTAACACTTACCAAACAGTTGTCCCGAAAAAGCACTTAGCTGTCTTTTGAGTAGCGGAATCTCTTTTTGGCCGTGAGCTGGCTTTCCAATTTACATGGCTGTGAGTGCGTCAAACATGTCAACAGTAATTTCTTACTTGTGAAACTAGTGTCACGTTTGTTTGTCCTTGACTCCAATTTAGTCGTACTGGAACAAGAAATTATGCGGTCAGTCGTTAATATTTAATGTCTGGTCTGATAATGTCTTCTTTCCAAGGACAGTAAGGGCACCAATGAGAGTCTGATGACGTCTGTTAAAAGGTCAGAAAACCAATGTAACATGACCAAAACATACTGGGCTGTCTTCAATTCAGTATCAGTTAAAGACTAATATGGAGTTGATCAAAAATCATGCATTTGAGGCATCAGCCGACGATCATTATTTTTGGTAGTCAATGACATAGATGTCTTTAACTATCATATAGACTTATAAGGTAAGTTTAGATTCATTAATAATAATCACCTGCGATGATGCATAGAAAATTGCCATAAAATTCTTTAAAATTGCTGCAAACAAGAAAGTTCTCCTGCGTGAACGCAAGAGGCATACTGCCCGCCGCGTAAGAAATGCTCACTGAGTAGTCCTATCCTGGGGGTACCCAGATTAAGTACCCCCTGGTTTAATACCCCCCGGCTGAGTACCCCCAGCTGAGTATCCCCTGGCTGAGTAAACCCCCCCCAGACAGATCCCCTGGCTATGTTGATGATCTGAGTACCATCCCCCTGTGGACAGACAGACTCACGCCTGTGAAAACATCACCTTCCCGTAGTAGTACTTACACGGGCGGTAACAACATTACCAATTTTCATGATTTAATGTTGTTATCATTCTGGAACACTTTGCAATACTACAAAGTTAAATGGTTCTGAGTAGACTTTTCAGTGAAAATTACAAGGTCAAATTCTGATCAGCTGAAAACTTCAGGCTGAGACTTTAACAGTTCACACATGAACTAACCTGATATACTTCACAGGGTTCCTCTTCTTTGGTTTGGTAGACCGTTCTTCCTGAAGACTGTCACCTAAATATATTTCACGTAAAACTTAGATTAAAGCAGATAACATCGCAACCTCTTTAACTAATCATTAACAATTGCAGTAGTGTACGAATATTTTAAAATTATGAAGAAAAGAATTTAAGGATTAGGCGTAAGACCTACCAATGTTAGATCACGAACATTTTTGTTACCAAACCTATGTTGCATCCGATGCACTGTCAGGTCGGTAGTTGTAGCTAATTTGCACAGCTGGAAACGAGTGTGAGAAAAAGGAGCAATTCATTTCATTGAACTTCAAAACTTTGACAGGTGTTAAAACATTTATAGTGAATCAATTGCCATTTAATAGGCTAACGTTTTGCAGCCAAATTACCGCTTTACGCAAATGGCCTGAAATACTACGTAGATCTATTACGATTAGCCGGTCTGTTCCGAGTAATCAGCTGCCTCTAATGTGGCGTAATTTCCCGGAGGAGAGAGCTGTTTCACGGGAGGAATTTTTCAGTGTTTAAAGCTTTTAAAGAGGATACTGCAACAGAAAGCACGTAAACTTTATTGCTTCCTTCAAATTTTACTAGAAATTTCCCTTGGTTTATGGTTAGAAAGGTCAGAAGGGCGAACATATGACACTTGTTAAAATAATGTCCCTAATATGTGTTTACTTGACGATAAAATTAAAATATTCCAGATACTTTTTGTGTTAAATAGCCTAATCTATTTTTAACAAAGTTTGGATGGGCAACGTGTTTGTGGGAATAGGAGATCGCATTTCCATCTCGATCGCCAAGAGGTCAGTAGGTGTCGCACCAGATATGAATCTGAGAAATCCATGACATGAAAGTAACACAGCATGCAAGTGAAAGGATCTACATTTGTCCTTGAAGATGTCCTCCATACGTTAAAAAAGATGTTGTCATGCAACCAAGACCTGGACCTTCAGTCTTTCGGTAACAAACATGTTGTGGCATTCAGTGTCACGTCGTCCCTTTTCATAGATGGATTAGACCTCAGAATTGCACCTGTCTTTTATGTCTTCCTGTAGTCGTCTGGTCAGGAAGGCAATAAGTCTTGAAATAAACGAAGTTTTCCTGTCTTGTCCATTAACATCCGTGTAATTTAGTTGATGACAGTGAAGTCTTCATCTCAATGCCATTTACGGGAGCTTCATCACGAAATATCTTGTTTATATCTCAGGCCTCTTGGGCCATTATGCTTCTTCAAATTGATGGAAAGTTTATAACAAATTTCGTACTTAGAGACTATGTCATTTCGTCTTTATTGTAATTGTCACACGATTCGTTGAAACAATTTTCTCGATATTTTGAGAAATGAAAATGCATCCGCATACAAATAGATCTGTGTTCTATTTAACATCTCAATATATCCAACGATATGAACACGAATTAAAAAATTTTGACAGACAACAATCAGCAAAAATATAAATACTGCAAATGTAATGCGTCATGGGGATCAGTGAATAGGCCCTACATGTTGGGCTGATTGTGAATAGATTATCCATGGACATGATTAAGTGGGAAAACTGCCTTCATAGCAAAGTGAAGTACTAACAAATGAATGATTAAGAACTTAACCTTAACCTTAAGATTGATCGGTAACAATTAGAAATTTTCTCATGATTTAGTAAAAGCCTTTAATGACCCTTTCGCCCCACGCTGTAGCTCAGCAGGCTTTGACACTCATTCCATACAAGTTCATTGGAAGTCATTACGTCCCGTAATAAATTTGCCTTCGGGTCATTTATTTGCAAGAGTCTTTGACAAAAAGCATGTAGCAAGTCTTGGGGATAAGCTGGGCGGAGGAGGTCACATTATGAAGAGCCCCTTTCAGGGGAAGTACTGTTCCTTCCTTCACAGTGAACATATTATCGGAATTGACACATCCCTGAACTGTGAGTTTCTGCAACGGACCTTTGTTTAACACTGCAATTTCTTGCGCACTGTACGCAATTCCAAGCTGCTCCTGAATCCTCAGACCAACGCTTAGGAGAGTGTCCCCAGCTTTGCAGCCGAGATAGAGTCGATCTCCAAACACAATATAATCTTCCTGCTTGGATACTGTAGAGGAAGAGTAATTGGATTTACTACTAAATCCCTTAATCTGCAGATGGTCCTTCGGTAAAGCCTGGTCTGTGACTCTGTCCGCCAGCTGCAGGGAGATCTGATTCTCATTGACCCAAGTGTAAGAAAGGAGATATATCAGGGACTTTCTTGTGATGTTATACTCAATTAGGGTCTTATTATCGTCTAGCTCGTCAAATTGAGAGCCATGATCAACATTCAGGAACAATGTTAAAAATTCAGCAGCACGGGAAGCATGGAGTTCACCTAGATTAGACTGTGATCGGCTACAGATTTTATGTTTCAGGTCCTCTACAGTGTCCAGCATTAGATTGACCAACACTTGTAGGGTTTCCCCTATTTCATCACATATTCGTATTCTGGTAGTTCTCGTATCTAGATCCAGGAATGACCCTTCCTTGACACTGTACCAATGTATTGGCATTCCCTCATTGTCCATCATTTCTCCCAGATCATTCTTTAGAACCTGTCTACCCAAGGGTACTTTAACACTGTACTCATGTAACAAGGTAACTTTGAGTTTCTTTACAGTACAGGAATTACTGACCGTAGTTCTCACTACCTTTGTTGCTGTGTTGATGGATATGTTAATGTTTTTATCAGGAATGAATATCAGCCGAAGATGATCACTTTCTCGAGCGAAGTCTTGAACCCTCGCCGCATTAGGAAGAATGACTTTGTTGAACATCAGATTAAATTCACTCTTGATGTCGGATGTTTTGTATATTTCTTCTTTCAATGATCTGTACAACATATGTATTTGAATCATGAAGTTAGATATATTTTGCGTGTGGGCCACACATTACACATCACAAGTATTCAAAAAAATATTACCTAGTGAGAAGTTCTTGATCCACAATTATCCCTGACAGCCTTTTGAGCAAAGGTTGTTTTACATTCTCGTTGAATGTTGTAAACACTATCTTTCATATTTTAAGGAGTCATTTTTCATTAATGTACAATATAGTTTGTTACAGTTTTTACAATACACTAGGGAGTTAAGTTTTAATGGAGTTCCATTTCTTGATATGTTTCATAAGCTTAAAAACTGTAACCAGCGGATTATAAATCTGTCCTACTTAAGCCAAACTAAACTCAAAAGCATTACAATTAGTTGTCACATGCTTTCATCATGACCATTAAATCAAGCTGAAAACCCCTTTGAAAAAGTTTACCTGACGGTCGTGCTTCCGTTCGCTTCCACTTGAAATTCTCCCCCAGAATCCGTGTGGATTGTGATGTTCATTTCCGTCGGGATTTCAACGTTGTCGGCGACACAACATTAGCAAAATGTCAAACATTGACATTGTAAGCAATGAGAAAATAAGGATAATTTATAGAGTTTTTCCGCAATACACAGAATAACAATGCTGGAATTTTGTGTTGCTTAAATTTGAAAATAAGTTAGATATTGTTATTGGTGACATGACGTTTACTGCAAAGCACCATGAAAAATGTAAAACTGCATTTAAATTATTTCAGCTGGTAACCATGTCTAATTTGCTTCATCAGAAGTTGTACATACAAAAATGACAAAATTGTCAACTTCGTTTATTTCGAGAAAACCCTATTCGCTGATCAATTCACATCGATAACTTCTTTGTCGCTGATTAAGCACGCTTATTGACGGATGGAAGACACGTGTTATGTTTTAGGTTATAAAATCTTGTTTGGATGATAAGACACGGAGTTTGAAATATTATCTTTATTGTCGCATGAGACCCAATACATATATACATGAGCCAATTTCTCACTAATTTTCACAGTTAACGCACTCTTGACCGCTCACAAAAATCGTACAAACTTTCCTATTTCTCCAACTCTACCTAAATCAATTTTCATCTTGTACATTCCACCATTAAGCACCTTTGGTCACTGTACAAGAACCCAGTAAATTGGTCCTATTCAAGTTATGTGATATAATTCTCTGGTCGTAGCTCGCCAAAATGTACCAACCACATGTGGTCCTGAGTGATTTCACACTGGGTTCATAAGGAAATTTTGGTGCCGGCCTTTCGCTAATTGGCTCAAAAGAAATGATGTGAATAATGGTGGGTACCAGTCTGACATAATTTAACAGTAGTATGGGACGTCAAACTGGACAATTATTGTTGGAAAATGGATGCAATCTGTCAAATCAGAACTAATTTCACCAATTGCATACACCTTTTCTAAATTTCTTTCCTTAGATTTGCTGCTCTAACAATTTACGTGACAAGAAAAGCAGTCTGAAACTGTCCCGCAGAAGTAATAATTTCTTACTTAAGTTTCTAGTTAGCTTGTATTACACGGCTAGAACTTTTAATCTAGCATTGTGAGATATTCATTACCACTGGGCGATTTATGTGATATCCACACAAAACGGCAGCGAAAAGTTTCTATTTTAGTGGTTAGGCCTCCAGAAATAGATGTCTCATTGTAGCAGATCCCTCACAGTAATAAGACCTTTTAGTAAGATTGTATAACTTTTCTGTTAGCAAGGTGTTCTTACTCACACAAGGTAATTTTCTATCTCCCACTTTTGAGAGTCAGTTTGCTTGCACGGCTTTAATTGAACGAGGCGTGAGGCTCCCACGTCTGCCACGTCTAGACATAAACCACTGTTCGCGTGTCTAAAGAGTCCAGACTGTTTGTCATGGGTCCACTTTGACAGCGTCTCTATTCGGCAGTCTGTTCTCATATGTACAAAATTGTGACCGTTTTCAGTCAAGATGTCTGCGCATACTTCTTCTCGGCGTAAGATGCCATCTAGTGTCAGCGACATCGCCTGATTCCAGCTCCCCTGATCCTGACATCCGAAGAGGCCTAGCGTATACGATGTCTTCTCGGACTTGGCTAGGGTATCTAAACAAAGATTAGTCGCAGGGTTTCTCACTCTACCCCAGGCTTTTACTCCAACATCAGATATGAACTTCTGAGGATACACATTGTCTAGATACCACTGAAAACTTTTACAACCAAGGCTTTCTCTGAGTGCTTTTCGTTCACTCAGGTCCCCTACATCTTTATCTATGAAATCTCTCCTTTGCATGTAGAATAGCCTTTTATACTCATCCATCCAGACTTCTGCTAACCTTTTGGAATTTAGGCCATGATAGTCTCTTGTTTTACTGGGAAAGCCATAAGGGTGTGTTGATCTAAATATGTGGCCCACATGACTGCATGGAATAAATTCTAATGTCCCACCACACATCCAAATCCTGAATGACATTTCTAGATTTTCACCTCCCCATATCTCCATACCAGTATCATATCCACCAAGCTCAAAGAAATAATCTCTATCAATGGCCAGCAAACCACCAGCCATGGTTGGAGATCTCACAGGATCTATCACACTTTGCCTCCTCTGCCTTTCATGGTCAGGCATGGCACTCCATGAAAAATGAAGGCTCCACCAAAATGTTCCAATGCTATGTATACTAGATCCTCCTGAATATGCCATGTCTTTGTCACCTATCAAATCTATTACTGGACACAACACAGCAGTTCTGCTTTCTTTGATTCTTCCTAACAATGGTTCTAACCAGCCATGGTTCACTTCACAGTGAGCATCCAAGAAAATGATAACATCTCCAATCACCTGCTCAGCACCAACTTGTCTTGCTTTTATCAATCCCCCTCTTTCTGTGCTCCTAACATACCTCACCACATCATCAGGCCATGTTTCAGCTATGTAGTTTCTAAGAGGTTCTCCCAACTCAGTTCTGTTACTGGCATCATCCAGGAGTATAACTTCTTTGAGAAGATGGGGAGGGGATCTGTTCACCACACTGTGCACTGTCCTAAAAATGGCTGTCCACTCCTCATTGTAGTATATTATTACCACACTTGCCAGAGGTAGATCCTCAGGATAAACTTGCTCCTTACACAGGTGATGTCTAACATCTGGAACATTTCTCTCCAGTGATATTTTCTTGCTGGCTATCACATTGAATCCTTCTGTTTTAAATGCATCTGCAACTTGTTTCTGCTCTTCTTCTGAGAGAGAAACTCCATTTCCATTTTCTCCTGGACCAGTTCGCTGAAGTTAAAGTAAAGATAGATTAAAATATTGTAGCGTTATACAAAGAATCCAGTTCCGTAAAAACAGTAAAGGATCCGGGCGGATTAAGAGGCCATGGTCCCGTAAATTTAGGTAAAAAATGTGTACGTCAAAATTTTCATATGGCTACTAAGTTTCTGGATCTGCTACTGAAAATGGTAAATTTAAAACGGAATTCATCCTTGTAAGTATATCACATGTGAGGTTAGTAAAATGAAAATTTGGGACAAATCACACATAGATCTTACATACATCTATAAGAAATGTTGTTATGTTAAGAAAGAAAGAAATTTTTCTATGTTAAAAGGATAGAACGGCAAAGCGAGAAGTGCTCGGTAACCTGTTGTGTTCCTACCTGCAGCATGGTTTCCTGATACCTGTCATATCTTCTCTGCCTGTACGATAATGTATCTTGTGATATCTTAAGACTTTTCAGGAGATCTATATTATTTATAGGAAGAACATCTTCGTTAGTGTCTTCCGGAGCGTCAGTATACTTCCTGTTGAATCCGTCAACGTCCTGTTCCTCGTTGAGCTCCCTGGCATTAATGTCCAGATAAAAATCACTCTCTGCACTTTTTTCTTCCAAACTTCTCGGCAACAGTTTGGGTATCATGAGAAAACACAGGCAGCAAATGAATAATGTGACAACCAACCTGAATTTCAATTTTAGTCTCATTTTCCCTGTGAACATTCAAGTTATGTGAGTTTTTTGGCAGGTTGGTGACGTTACACAACATTAAGTGAACACGTGGAACCACATATGGTTTCAGTAATGCAAATAATAAACAAAAAATATGTTTGAACATAACTTCAAATGCTATTTTATTATTTGTTTATGGATATGAAATCTATAACATGTGTTTTAGCCATAGTTGGAAATGCTTTCATAAGAAATCGATTGGTTGTGTGTTGGCAATATTTGGATTCGTATAGTGTACCATTCACTGCCCGCATAACAGGCGTCAGTGTCAGATGTTTTTTAATCTAGCTAAAATTATGCATGCAAAACAAATGACCGGCGAATATTGTGAAAATGGTAAAGCCTCTTAAAATCATTGCACATTGCGAAGTCCTTGTCGGCGTTGTAGGGTCTCCGGCGAGACTGAATTCACTACGGGCATGCTCTTAACCTCTATTGCCAATGATCCTCGATGGGTCTTACGTCTGATCACAAACAAGAGTTGATCTCCAGTTTATAATACTTTATTGCAATAAATGTACAGTGGTAAATGATGTGGTTGCTCTCTAGTATCTGCAGTAGCTGATCTGTTATTCAATTGCTTTGAACTGTACTGTGCAAGGCCTTAAGTACTGAGTGATCCTGAATACTGATTGGCTAAGATAAATAAAATTCAAAAGTAATACTATTTAGGGTTGAACTTTTGCAACTACAAAGATGTATGCTTTTCTACTTTATCAGGGTAAAGACTGTTAAACTAAGTTAAACTAAGGATTAGATGCGGAACAGAGCTCCTTGCATCAGTCAGCTAAGTTACTGTATTCCGACAAGTGTTACCTTACGTAAGTAAAGACGAATTTCCCTCGAGTAAAACGTTGACAGAATAAGGCTGTATGTTATATAATTCATGACGGTTAGACTGGTGAAGACTAGTGGCGTATGGAGGATAAATGGAGACAAGTGTCTTCTTTGAACTCATGAAATCTGTAAGTTGTGATTAACATTCACAAATTGCGCATTAATTAGCCAGTACCCGACCAGTTAAATGTTAAAGCACGTGCTAACTCATTTCGTTCAGGATCACAATTTCACTTTGTGAATAAGTCAAGTTTTTCACAAGCATTCTGACATAATACTGAAACTTTTACAGCAACAAACCGATAACTTTAATGAGATTAGATCTGGACACATCTTGGGTTTCAGTCAAATACTGAGCTGATATGGCATGTGCTAGCAGGGGAATTTTAAACTGACTTTTATCTTGCCTTATTTCTAAGCCAACTTAGCTAGAATCAATAGAATATGATAGCGGATCTTAAAGTCTCAGACTTACAACCAATGCAAGGTTAGCTCAGTATGGGAAGCATTTCAATTTTTTATCTCACGGGAATGACTCCGATGCCAATATTGCCAAATTTTCTAGTTTGTGAAAAAGCTAGCTTAATACTCGCTTACACAGACACCGCTCGCTTTGAGAATGGTGGTATTCACATTAAAAGGTAGCAATTATTAGAATCAACGTTCACTTTCGTCCAATGTAAGACCAAGTGGAAGTAAACGTGAGCGTGAAAACGATTTCACTTTGAAAACAGATTTCTCATCCATCTCATCCATTTCCAATTTGCTTCTGCTTGATCTAATCACATTGTATTCATATTCACCTTTTGAAGGAATTTTGTAAGCACACCCATCAGCTACTTTTTTACTGAGCATAAGTGACCTTGCTTTCGGATAAACTCTTTGGAAATTTGAGGTTATTCATGTTGAGCTACAAAGATTTTAAAAAATTTTCGCTTTCGTATTCGCTATGGTCAGTGTGGATGTGGGTGGACTGATGTGAGGATCTTATTCCTGCGGAAAAAGAAACCTTCCCTTATTGGAAGGAAATGTGTGTGTCATACAATATTTTCCAGGAAATAAGGTGTGCGAATATCCCTCGTTAAACACTTATGGAGTAATATAAATTATTTGATTGTTTTTGTCACTGAGACAAAAATTCAGCCAAGGATATGTTGTGTTGACACAGCAAGCAATCACTTCACGAGATTGTTTGAACGGGTTGCGGTACGCACTTCCGTCGATTGCAAATTATTCATAAAAAATTTTGCACCATTTATTTAACTTAGAGAAGATTTCTTGACTTTATCACGAAATCCAGACTGTCTTCGAAGTGTTTACCGCCGCCTTGATTAGATAAATATTTACCTACGGTTATAATTGTGGAAATTTTTCATAAATCATGGAGGATTTCTTAGGGACATTGGGGGCTGACTTTTTATGACCAATTTCTCTGGAAAGCAAAATCTTCAGTATTGATTCAACTAATGGACAGGGTTGGTCCTGAGTGTGTTGCTCTTTTGGGAAAATGTTTGTTGAGATAAAGAACTGATTGATAAATCAAAGACATTTACTTTGTAAATACTACGACTTCACAACTAGTATTCAAGCGTGTGCACAGACCGAAGTAACAAAATGGGAAAAGTATTATGGGATTGGATCATAAAATATATGGTCTTAACCGACTCAAAAGTTTCACATAAATTACTTATCACGCATCTCGGTTTGAAGATTATATTTCCTGATCTGAAACTTCATAATACTTTTCCATTTCTTATTTTGCTCTCCTCAGAATAAGTCTTTTCGAATATCACCTGTGTTGTTGGTGGGTGATCTCATTTTGGTGTGATATTTTGCGCCTATTAACGTGAGTGGAGTGCCATTGATTTTGGCAAAGAATATGTCGCATCAAGAAATCTTTCCCCAACTTTGTCTTTTTGATATGTAACAAACAGATGTACAAGCACCTAATACCTCAACCCTCGCGTCAGATGAAAGTATCTTTAGGTATTGTTCATGCACTAAAAATAGGCTCAAATGTGCACAGTATGTCTGGTGTGTTTCTATTGTTCTAGTACTCAGTCTATTAGGCCTTATTCGAAGTTAGTTTTGTATTTGCAGAGGCAAGAGGTTAGTATAAAAATGTAAACTATATGAAGTAATTGTCTTACTGTTTCTTATTGAAAAGGAATCCACAATCCACAGATACTGTTCATGACCATTTCAACACGTCCTTGAAAGTTTTGCACAGAGATCATTCAAATTTCCCGATCATTATCCGTTCCCTTTTTTGTTACTGACAATGTAATTTGCATAATATTATATAATATCATATGTTTTGAATACACGAACGTGATTAATTTGAGTAAAAGATAGGATGTGGAACACAAATGATGATTTTATTTTCCAGTTTCATTATTAAGTGAATATATTTTACTGTGTTAAATACATGAAATTAAGATTTTACGTTTATTGAAAAAAATGAGTAAAGTGATATCATAATCCAGAAGAATATTCCTCATTCTGTTCAGATTCATGAGTTGAGTTATGAGTTAATTTAGGATTTGAATTCCTTAATGATGTCTATGAAAATACCATGGTCATTAATAAAAAGAGAATGAGCAATAATAAGTAAAACTGTCTGAATTCAACCGTATTATTAGTGCAATCTGTTTCTTCTTCAAGAAACAAAAAGCTGATGTATGATGAAACCCAAGTGGTCTCAATATGGCAGTCCAACATGTCTGCCACTGGAGATGTGTTGGAAGGGGTAGTGAAGGGGTTGTTCTGATTCAGTGATTTGTAATGCACGGGGACTGTTTTGAACCCGAAACTCGGACATACTCACATCGTTAGTGGTGATACCTAGTGACGGCGTCCAACACAAAAGTATGCCAGCATACACAGGTTTGGTTCAAATTCAGGTACTAACTAATTGCCATTTTGTCTTTCTTAAATTTATGGTTTCCATGTATAAAATTTGAAAATCTAATTGATGGTGAATTTTTTTCAACTAAATTAAGATTTGAATGGTGATTATTGGTAAAAGGAATCTTGAAACTGAAGGAAATATTGCAATGTAGCAGATAGCAGATGACTTTTGATTTAGGTTGAAAATTATTTTTCTACCAATCTGTCTTTTGAGATTGTTAGTGTTTGCCAAAAAACTGAAGAAAGACAACTTAACAATGTAGATCTAGTCCATGAATTGGTTTCAACCCGACTTGTGGTACATAGTTTGTTTAGCATCAAACCCAGTCTTCACATTCTGCTGGTCTAATAAATTCGGTTTGTGTTGGCTCTCGGATTAGTTCCCGGCAACGCAAATAGAGACTCTGCTGTTTTCTTCGTTTTTCTTTGAGAATTTTGAGAGATGATTAATTGAATTTCATTGTAGCTGAAACATCAAAGTCAATGTTCCCTATGAGTAACTTTGTACTATAATCAAGGAGACAGATATGAATCATTCGGAAAGAAACAGGCCCAGTTAATTTTTATGCTAATTCCTAGAAACGAATTAATGAAATATCTTTTTATTCTACAGGAGTAGAATACAGTGAATGCAATTGGAGCCAATTTGATGAGAGCAATCGAACATGAATTGTCCATGAAATAGGTACATTTAAAGATTCATCTGTGGAAAAGAAAGGAAATCAAGGAGTTGAAATAGTTTACATACTTGTTTATTAGTCGTGTTTTCCTATTGTGCTAAATCTGTTTTTTAATTATTTGAACTCAACTAGAACCAGTCAAGCATGTCTGAAGACCGCTGAAAGTTTTTCTGTGTCTTCAACTCACAGTTGACTGTTTGGTGTAATGGCTGATAATCAGTAGTTTGAGAGTTTGAGTGAGGGAATTCTCATTAAGCAAGCCTGGTCTAGACCGATGAGTCTAAGTTTGAATTCAAAATAGGAAAATTCAGCTAAGTGCGTGAACACTGGCCACACGGCTATGGGATATTTTATTTGTTTCCCTCTTTTTAGAACTACTCAAATACAAAGTTCATTAGTGAATCAGCAAACAATCTCATTATTGGCTGAAACCCTGTTTTAGCAACATGTTTCCTGGTCTTTTCAGTCAAGTCCTCACACTTTTTGAGAATAGCTGCACTCATAGATCTACTTCGAGTGACATGCCGTCAAATCACAAACACCCAGTTGGCGCAAGGCGTGATACAAAGACAGATACACACAGAGATCCTTACAACTTTAGTCATTTAGTCTACAACGTCTATAAAATGAGGTGCGCTTAATCAATTTTGGCTGGTGCGCTGAAGTCACCAAGCGGCTAAAAATGTCGCTACTGAAATTTGGCCTAAGTTGATGAGTTGTGCGATCAAGGAAACTTATTTATCTAACTTACTAGTATTTTCTGCAAAGAAGCATTGGAATTTATTCAAAAGACTAATTTAT